>JAJPUD010005695.1:0-97219 GCA_023553655.1 Myrmecobius fasciatus
GTCTTGGCTTGAGCCTTTTAAAGAGCAGGGATCAGTCTGGTCTCTGTAGCACTGACTTTGCATTTTTCACAGTGCCAGGTGAAATTTGATGTTTAATAAATATGTTTTGATGAGATGATAGGAGTGAGATGAGATAGGAAAAAGGCTATTTTTGGAGGGTGGGAAGAAGGATTAGGTAGGGAAGGGATAGTTAAAAGATTGATATTTTAGATCTTTCTTTTTTGAAAATGTTATTTTAAGTAAGGCAGCTTGAATTTTATGTCAATATGAAAATTTCAGAAAAGTTTGTACTGGAAAGAAATTAATATTAACCAATTAGGGCAGTTTTTGTATTGAGAATTTTGAACATCTGTAGTATTGAAGGGAAAGGTGTTTAAATTTTGCTCTGTTCCTTGTAATCTCTGCAGGGGAAATAAAATGAGTTGCATGAAACTATAGCAGCTAACTTTGTTAAGCATACATCTATCTATATGTCATCCTTTTCGTCTCTCAGAGCCACCATGGATACTGCTAGCCATAGCCTTGTCCTCCTGCAGCAGTTGAATATGCAGAGGGAGTTTGGTTTTCTCTGTGATTGCACAGTTGCCATTGGAGATGTCTACTTCAAAGCTCATCGGGCCGTGCTTGCTGCTTTTTCTAATTATTTCAAAATGATATTTATTCATCAAACTAGGTAAGGATACAAGCATTTATATATTTATTGATTCACTGATTTTTTTTTAAACATAACTATCACTTCCTTTAAACCCTGTACTTCCCTATAGGACTTTACCTTATAGGAAAATAAACCATCATGGCAAATGCATCTGTGGTCTGTGCCATGTTTTCTAACTTTAGTCTACCACCTCTCTATCAAGAGGAAGAGAGTGTGTACAACCATATATATTCTGCAGGTATGAATAGATTTTTGCAAATCAGAGCAGTTTTTAATACTAGAAATTATTATAATTTTTTCATAATGCTGTACCTTATAATGTACACCTTAATGTTGAACTGCCTTAGTAAAACTATATTATCTTTTTAAGGAACCATCCTTTTGTTATATCAGTAACAAAAATGATTCCTCTACTCTCCAGTTAGGTCTAACATAAACATGCCTTTTGAGTTCTGCCTAATTGTCATATAATATGGTTCCACCTAGAATTCAGATGAAAATTTTCAAAAGGAGCTTAAAGTTCTTCATATATGTTCTTTGCTTCTTCCGACATCTCTATTATGTATTCATCTTTATAGTAGATATGTTGTCTTACCAGTAAAATGTGAACAATTCCCCCCAAAATAAAGAAAATCATGTAACATAACTCATATAATTCTAAGTTTTGCTTCACAGAGTTTTTCATACAAATATACACACACACATGCATGTCTGTGTATATATAAGGAAACTAGGTGGTGCAGTGGATAAAATACTGATTTTGGCATCAGAAAGGCTTAGAAGTCCAGCTCCAACCCCTTTGTGAACCTTGGGCAAGCCACTCCATTGTATTTGTCAACAAAACCCCACATAGGGTCACATGTGACTGAAATGATTGAACAACAACAGAAGTATGTATACGGACGTAAACAAACACATACACATCTATATTCACATTCTTCCAAAGGAGATGGATTTCATTTTAAGATGCATTGAAAGATGGAGGAAGGAGAAAAGTTCTTATAAAATCCAGTATTGAAAGTCTGGATTTAAGTTTTTGACCCACACTGGCAATGTTATCCTGGATAAGTCATTTAGATGGCGATTTAAATTCATCCCAGTAAAGTAAAGAAACCCTGTGTGAAATTGAAAATAGCACAGTATCAATGTTTCTAGACGATAAAACTATATGCCCACAGATTGAGGCTAGAAGGGACCACAGAAGTCATCTCATAAATTCACAGAAAGGGAAGTGGCTTGCTCAGAATTGCACAGGTAGTAAGAGGCAGAGCCAAAATTTTAAGCCAGGTCATTTGGGTCTGAATCCAGTGCTCTTCTTTCCCAATTATATGCTGAGTCCTTATTGTTAGCTGATTTTTTTCAGTTCTAGCATAGAATACTTTTTTTTATTACTTTAGAAGGAGAACCTTCAGATCAGCCTCCTAAGAGAGATTTTTATTTTCATTGGCTTTTTTATTCTTCATCATAAAATCATACTTGATCTCTTTGGATTTATTTTAATAATTGGATTATAAAAAATAAATCTAGCCTTAATTAAAGGCCATTCTTTTTTCAAATTTATTTTTATTCTGAATTCAAAACCAAATGAAATGAACATTTCCATATCCAGGGTGTCTTATATCTTAGTGCAGCTTTAAGTTTTAATAGCTTATATTAGAACAGAAAAAGATAAATATTTATATTGAAATGAAGGTGGATCAGTCACAAGGAGAGATCATAGATGGATAGTTTGACTATATTAGTACCTACAAAATGTTAAAAGAGACTATATTAGGCTGATCTTTTATGGAGGATTATATGGGAAGATAATAGATTCTCATAGGATCAGGTATAAATGGGTCAGGCTATAGTAATTGAGAGAGTACCCACATCAATGAAATCATTAGCTCCATGGCATGAAGGAACTCTTATAACTGGCATAAAAACACTTACAGCAAGTTGCCAAAGACAGAATGGGTTCCATGGATTGGTTTGGATCTTAGTGAGACCAGGAACCCAGGAGCCTGATAGCGTGCTGTTATATAATGCACAGGAATACCTACTTTAGGAAAATCATCTGAAGAAGTAAATGGGAACTCATGAATACTAAAAGTAAGTCTACTACTAGCATCACACTTTGGCCAGCTGCAATCCATTTCCTTTATTGTTAACATTTCATTTGGGGATGGGAATGGATAGCTCCCCTCAGTGTTTAGGTCTCTCATTAGTTTCTTTATATTATTTGAATATTAAAACATGGATCTAAACCTTTGATATATATTGGCTATATGATTCCATGCAAGTCACTTAACCTATCAGTGCCCCCAAAACTATAATTGCAGAGCAGTTTCTGGATCTTGATTGCTAAAGAGTTTGTTCCCTGAAAGTAATCTATACCAGTGTAATCACAAGTCTGTGTGACAAAATAGATTAAGGGTGTGTGCATGTGCTCACACCATAAATATACACAATATACATGTGTATATATGTCTGTCTACACATATACGTGTATATATGTGATATGTGTATGTATATATACACACACACAGATAATATCACAGATAATTTAGAGATAGAAGTAACTACAGCATAACAATTTTAAAAATTTACATTTGTATACCCTACCTTTAATTTTGAGTTTTTAGAACTGAAACATGGCAGTTTCACTGAATAAATGAAGAATTTCCAGTGGAACCAGTGCATTGCCAGTGATAAGTATAAATTCAGATGACTCTATCCAATGGGATCCCCAAGTTTGGTATGATTGTAAAGAAGTACCTTTAGTTTAGCATCACTTTATCAAAATAATTATGTTAAACCTGGGACAGAACAATTGTCTCCTTTGACAAATTTAATTTTTTTCTTTTAAACAGTGAATGCATAAAAATACAACCGACTGACATCCAACCTGATATATTCAGCTATTTGTTGCACATTATGTACACTGGGAAAGGGCCAAAACAGACAGTGGATCATGGCCGTTTAGAAGAAGGAATTCGATTTCTTCATGCAGACTACCTTTCTCACATTGCCACAGAAATGAACCAAGTCTTTTCTCCAGAGACTGTCCAGTCTTCAAATCTGTATGGGATTCAGATCTCAACCACACAAAAAGCCACAGCCAAGGAAGGCCTGGAGATGAAAGAGAACCCTTCCAATAGCAATGGAAACAGAAGTGTTGCCCAGGGTGACCACCCCCAGTTACAGCTCTCCCTTGCTATTGGGCTGGATGATGGCACTCCAGACCAGCAGATATCCCATGCTCCCTCTCAGTCAATGGAGGAGCTTCAGAAGCCCCCAGTATCCATCAAGCAAGAAAGGTGTGACCCTGAATCAGTTGTGTCTCAGAGCCACCCCTCTCCTTCAGAGGTGACAGGCCCAACTTTCACTGAGAGTGGCGTCAAAATACACTTGTGTCATTACTGTGGGGAGCGCTTTGACTCGCGCAGTAACTTGCGAGAACATCTCCACACTCATGTGTCTGGGTCCCTTCCTTTCGGAGTCCCAGCTTCCATCCTGGAGAGTAATGACCTTGGGGAAGTCCATCCAATCGGCGAAAGCAGTGAGGCTCTCAGCGAATGCCACCGGCTCAACACCTTTCTTGTCAAAGAAAATGAGCAGCAGCCTGACCACCCAAACCGTGGAGGCATGGAACCATTGCAGATCAGTCAGCTGTCTCTGATCTCCAAAGACACAGAACCAGTGGAGTTAAACTGTAACTTTTCTTTCTCGAGAAAAAGAAAAATCAACTGTACTATCTGTGGTCATAAGTTTCTCCGGAAGAGCCAGTTGCTGGAACACATGTACACACATAAAGGTAAATCTTATAAATATAACCGGTGTCCAGGTTTTGGGAATCCAGTGGCCCAAAGATTTCAGCCGTATTGTGACAGCTGGTCTGAGAGTCCTCTGAAAAGTTCTAGTTTGTCTCAAGAGCGCTTAGATTCCTCATGTACTTTAGAGTCTGACCTCACACAAGAAAATGTGGACACCATCCTAGTAGAGTAGCTTTCCTTCACAACAGCATCATTGGTTTTGAAAACAAGGTGAGGGGAATATATGATAGTTTTTATTTATACTTCCAACCCCACCAACTCCCTTTCAGTATTACTGAATTGTTCACCCTATCATCTGAGATTTTTAAAAGCCAACAGATTTTCTTTCCAAAATGGCAAAATTAATTTGAAATCACCATTGCCCTTGATAAGAATATAACAATGGAATGACTAAAGTGCAGACTTTCCATTAAAATATAGTAAAACTGAATTCAGGAATTTTTGTAATTGGTCACTTAAATTATTCCAGAAAGTAGAACTTATAAAATTATCATATAGAATTTGAAGTAGATCAATTCTATTTTAAAGGGTTATTCTAGAACCTCACTATTTGGTTAATATCTCATATAAGTCATACCCTACAAAGAATATTCCATAATTTTCATTATATAGCAAACAAGTAATTGTTAACATAAAGATGCTAAGTATAAAATATCAGAATTGGTTACTAAAGCATAACCTTGATTAGTCATGAATATGGTCTTAAAATTACTTTTTTTAAAACTCCCAATCCTAAAACATGATGATATGAATTATAAAGATTAAAGCATAATAAATGTGAGCCATCTTCCCTCAGTCTCAAAATAGTCCAGTATCCATACAACAAAGATAATTTTTAAAAAAAAGTTTTTCAGTTTGTCATTTATTTTAGTCAACTATCCCAACATTGAGGAACTAAATTGTTTTCCATGACCATATCTAAAACTCATGATATTACCTTCCCATTCCCAAGACTATGACAGAATTAACATTATCAATTCATTTTGCTGCTCTGACAAGTCTTGTAGACTTCACTTATTAGAATGCCAAAGGATAGTCTAGTTAACTTATTTTTTCTATTTTTAAAATGTTAAAAGGCACAGAATTCTAAAACAACAAAAGAATGTTGTTCTAATGCAGACTTTGTAGTGACTTGTGATTAAAATTGAAATATAAGAAAATAATAGATTTGTTTAAGCTTATTTATTGCATTGTTTCTTGAGTGTACCGTGACACTTAACCTACTTTTCAGTAAGGAGTCAGTTGAGAAAACTATTCCAAATAGTAGTGACCGAGATGATTTTTCAGAGAAAGTATTTAAATTTAAGGGAATGAGCTTTTTCTGAATGCTAATTAAAATTTGAAGTCAAGGGTCCACTGAGCTGTCTGAGTTCAGGGTTGATACCATGAGAACCATAGCCGAGAGTCTCTTGCTGGACAGTGATGGTTGTAGGGGGATGGCTGTTTGGGGTATTAGACAAAGTAATTTAATTTTAAATTTTATTCTTTCACTCAAGTTAGGCTGCAGGCCACAACTGGCCACAAACATATTTATAATTTATTTTTAAAATAATTCATATTTTAAATTAAAATGTAATTATGTTTCCCTTTAAGAATGTAATTTTCTTGTTTTTTTTTTTTTTAACTTTTCTTTTCTTCACTTCCTCTTCCTATCATTGATGTAGATCATTGAATAGGAAGTAGATAGTTAAATAGTGAGCATTAGGTATATCTGTCTTATATGTTTATTGCGCATAAAGCCAAGGGAAGTAAGAATGAAGATTTTATGGGAGGAGTGTTAGACATCCTAGTCTTGCCCCCAAGAAATCTCACATCAAAGAACACTGATTTAAAGAAGTTCATTCTGATTTGTTTGGACAGTTTTTAAAAAAATTTGGTTGGCTAAAATGCAAAATATGTATATATGTATGATCTTTCCTTAATCCTCATGCTATCTCTCTGTTTTAGGAAGTGGAAAAGCACTACTAACACCATTTTACAGAAAAAACCCCAAAACCTGAATCCCAGAGGTCAAGTGGTGATGGTGTGGGGACTGACCCCAACCTTCATTTGTTCATTTATTCATACATACATGCACACATTCAATTTGTTCCTTTGTTTAGCAAACTTTTGTTAAAGCACCATCCATGGGCCTAACACAGTGTTCTAAGTCTGGTGTTGTTGTTATAATAGACACAAAGACTAGCTAACAAAGACAGCCCTCCACCCCCCACAAAATCAGTGAAATAATTTGGGACTTCATTTTGTCGTGTGCAATATCAACCTACTTCATAGGGACTAGCGTGAATCAATTCAGTCATGAATTTTGAGTCCTTCAAAATACGTAATAAACTAGGTTTTTGGCCTATAATTTACTGGTATAGGAAACTTCAGGCCAGCAGTTCATCTGTGACTTAGAGCCTTTGAGGGCCTATGGTCATATACAATACATGTCATGTCCAGGCTTGAACCCTGATCTGCCTAACTCCAAGGCTTTCTCACTATCCATTCTGCCACTCTGCTAATAAGCATTACCACATCACTACACAGATACAATACACAGATGTCCCTTATGAATCATCTTTAGAAATCTCTCCCCTGTCACTTTCCAGACCTTAAATATAGTGGGTTCCTTGTCTTGAATTTACCATCTGCTAGCTCAAATGCAAGCAGCTGTGGACCCAAGCGGATTTCAGAAAATGCTGTACTTTTAAGAGATGTTGGTTGTGATGTAACAGTATTTTTTTTTAAATCAGGTAGATTGTGTCTGATTGTTATGGATTTTGTCAGTATTCAGAGAATGTTTATTTCACCTGCCTTACAAGGACACTGAGAACTTTCTAATTTGTAATTGTCCAAATTTTTTTTTTTTTGGCTCTGATCTTCTGTTTTCTTGTCTTTAAAAGGATCAGAGAAATGCCTACTTCACAGGTGTTAGGATTAATGTATGAAATTGTGCTGGAGACCTTACTGTTGTTGTTTCCCTCTATTCTTTAGCTAAGCTTGCAACATCAGTATTTGGGGGCATTCATGCTAGAATGCCCTAAAAACATGGAAATTCTCTAGCCTGTTAACACCTTCATCTTATGAGGTATCAACATTGAGAAGTTAATGCTTAAAATCTGACATTCAGGATGATATCATATGAATGTGAACTTTAAATGTGTTCCAACATCACTAAAAAATCAGCTAATTTCAATATCTGGTGAAAACACATTGAACAATAAAAGGGGAAAGCCTTTAATTTTCTAGGTATAGTATAAATGGTAGAAAAGGAAAAAAGGGATAATGAAATATTCATGCCCTTTCTTATTCATACTTTTTGAAGCAAAACTTCAAACAAGGTAAAAGGAAAAAAATAATAGTCTTGGGATGGTACAATTTCAGTAAAGCCTTTTGGCTTAGGCAAATTTTTGATGTTGAAACTGAAGATTGAATGTCATTTTTGGTAGTAACTTAGATGAAAATACAGGCTGTGTGAAGAGCACAAAAACTCTCCTCTAGTTTAGTCATTGTATCTTTGTATGTTTCAAATTGCAAATGTAGCTATCTAGTATTTTCTTATGACCATTGACTTTAAAATTCTTCATACCAAAATCAGTAAATGATTATTCCGTGATATAAATCTGTTGGACTTAAAATGGAAATTATGGTGAGGTTATCAATCTTCCTCTCCAACTCACTTCTCCCAAGATTGAATGAATCTTTTTAAGTATGGGAAAAGCCAAGCCCATTATTTTTCAAGGCTTGGGGAAGCCAGTTCATTGTGCTTTACTTGGTATGTGTCTGTGACACACCTTGCACACCTAGGCTGATGTTCATACAGCTTCATTTTTCCTGTTACTGACTTGTCTCTGTTGTGTGCCTACTGTTTTGTCAGGTAGGTAAAATATCAACTGGAAGCATTTAAAAATATTTGGGTTATAAAACTTGCATAATTAAAAAATAAAGCCCTCATAAGAGTTTTCAGAGGATAGAAAATGCACAGAAAATAGAGCATACCAATACCAATAATAAATACACTGAATTATTATTGCATGACAGAGTTATGCAGTTCCGTTTATAATGAATTTAAAATGTTTTGAATATCTGTTCCTTTAAAAATAAAACTGTCATCTTTTTATTGGAATGGAAGCAATTGCATTTTCATGTATTTTATCAAGAAAAAATAAATTTGTGTGATAATTTAAAATATTGTCTGTGCTTGTTTTCATAATCATTCAATTTGTGAAAATCATTTGATTTGTGAAACGTGTTCAGGAAACAGAACGATTGTGATGAACAATTAAGATTTTTTTCCAATATTTAGCTTGTTTAAATATACCTCAATATGAAGAAGTAAAAAAATTGAGTCCCTCCCTTATCTTTTCCCCCCTACCCTTTCCTTCCCTCTTTATCTCACTCCCATTAATCTACATACCTCATTCCACTCCTGTTAATCTAAAGACTTTTCAATACTCCACCTTATCCTTTATCCCTTGCCCATTAATCTACACACTTTGTCCCATTGCCATTTATTTATACATCCGTCTATGCCCTATCTTATCCTGTTCCCTCCCCATATGTGTGTTTATATATGTGTGCACATATAGACACATACATGTGTATATGTATGCACATATATGTATAAATATGTGTGTATATACGTGTGTGTATCGTGTTCCCTATTTAACCTATTCCTGGTGTGAATAGGTTTTCAGAACTGCAAGTCCTCCTCCCACTCAGCTGATATATGACTTGAGACTATAAACTAAATTTATTAATACGGACATACCTTAGAGAGATTGATGATTCTGAATATTGTGATAAACCAAGTCATACAGATTTTTATACCTATAAAAGTTATGTTTACATTCTGCTGTAGTATTTTAGTGTACGGTAGTATTGTGTCTAAAAAATGCACACCTTAATTAAAAATACTTTATTGCTAAAAAAATGCTAACCATCATCTGAGCCTTCAGCAAGCTTTCTGGTAGAGCATCTGCCTCAGTGGTGATGGCTGCTACTGATCAGGGCGGTGAAGGCTGAAGATTGGGGTGACTGTGGCAATTAAGAACAGGTTTGCAGCATCAATTTCCCCTTCTTTGATGAAAGATTTCTCTGCAGCATGTGATGCTCTTTGATAGTATTTTATCTGCAGTAGAACTTTAAAAAATGTCATCAGTTCTCTCAATTCCTACTTTATCAAACAAATTTATGTAATATTCTTCAGTAGTGTTGTATCTCAGGAGGGAGGGAGATAGGGCAATGGCTGGTCAGAATAGTCAGAGCACACACATTTATTGATTAAGTTTGCTGTCTTACAAGGGTGTGGTTCATTGCACCCCAATACAAAGATCACTAATCACAGATCACCAATATAATAATAAAAATGTTGGGAATATTTTGAGAATTACCGAACTATGACACTGTGTTAACACATGCTGTTGGGAAAATGGCACCTGTAGACTAGCTCAAGAATGGATTGTCACAAAGTCATTTGATTTGTAAAAAAACAGTTATTTGTAAATCATAAAATAGTGAAGGGCAATAAAAGGAGGTTTGCCTATATTAAACTGCATGAAATGAAGGGGTTTTTTTTGTTTGTTTTGGTTTTTTTGGATTAGAGTTAAGTGACTTGCCCAGGGTCACACAGCTAGTAAGTCTTGAGGTTGGATTTGAAGGGAAGGTAAGTCTCAAGAAATATAATGTAATTTACATTGAAACCAAAAACAAATGTAATTGGCAAATTATTTTAAACCAAGGTTAAGAAAGGAAAACCAAGAGTTAATGTATTTTAAATTTATTCTATTATGTGGAATCATGTTTACTTAAAGTAAAACTTAAAAAAAATACCTTTTACTTAGTTCTGCTTAAAGAATTAATTTTGAGTTCACAGAGATGTGTACTAAATGTTATCTTCCTAACCTCCTGGTAAGTATTCTCTTGTGTTGCATAACATTCTGGGTTAGGCAGCTGACTAATAAAATGAGTAAAGAGCACTGGACCTGAGTTCAAATCTAGCCGCAGACTAGCTGTGTGACTTTGAGCAAGTTACTTGCCATTGCCTTGAACAAACAAAAAAGAAATCCATCTTGACTGTTCTTTTCCATCCCTGTCCTCCCTGTGTCCCAAAATAATAACATTCCAAAAATTTGAAGTGTAATCTTCATAATTAATATCAGTAAACAAGCATTTATTTTTAAATAGTGTTTTATTTTTCCAACTATATGGAAAGATAGTTTTCAATATTCACCTTTGCAAAACCTTGCGTTCCAAATTTTTCTCCTTCCCTCCTCTTTCCCCTCTTCTAGATAGCAAGCAATCCAGTATAGGTTAAATGTTCAATTCTTCTAAATGTATTTTCATAATTGTCATGTTATACAAGAAAAATAATATCAAAAGAGAAAAAAATCAAGCAAACAACAACAATAATAATAATTTTTTAAAAAGGTAAAAATGCTATGCTTTGATCCACATTCAGTCTTTATAGTTCTGTCTCTGGATGTGGATGGCTCTTTCCATCCCTCTATTGGAATTGCCCTCAAGCATTTATTATGCACCCATAGTGTGCTAGGCATTGTTTCAAGCTTTAAGAGATACAATGGCAAAAAATTTGATCCTGGCCTTCAAGGAGTTTATATTCTATCAGGAAAACAATATGTACACATATAAGAAAAGACAGGCTATGAAGCAGGATATTAGTAGTGGACAGAACTGGCAATCTGGTTAAATCACTTAATTTTTTTTTAATGATATAAGCATTTTTCACAATTGCAGAACAAATGCTGATCCTCATTGGCAAAAAGTTCTTTGCCAAAAGATCCCTATATCTCAGGTTCTGTCAAAAAAAAAAAGTAATCTGTGTGTGTTTGTGTTGGTGGAGATTATGAGGAAGTTAGTGGGGAAAGGTATTAGTAACTAGGAGAAATCAGAAAAGGCTTTTTAAACCTGATGTCATTTATCAATCAATCAAACATTTACAGTTATTCTTTCCACATTGTGACTTTCCCGATGCAGGTTTTGATATGTCAAGGGTCGGCATAAAAAATTGAATTTTGGGGGGAGTTTTGTAGCAGCCACATAGATAATTTGTAAAGGTCAGCAGACACAGGGACTATGACCAAATACTTTACCCAGATTTTTTTTTACATAGGGAAAATTTCATTTCTCTAAATTCTTTTATATATATATATATATTTTAAAAGTTTATCAAAACTTTTTGATTTTCAAAAGATATACATGGACAATTTTTCAACATTAACCCTTGCAAAAACTTGTGTTCCTGTGAATGGATCCAACCATTCTGGAGAGCAATTTGGAGCTATGCTCAAAAAGTTGTCAAACTGTGCATACCCTTTGACCCAGCAGTGTTTCTACTGGGCCTATATCCCAAAGAGATCTTAGAGGAGGGAAAGGGACCCACATGTGCAAGAATGTTTGTGGCAGCCCTTTTGTAGTGTCTAGAAACTGGAAACTGAAGGGATGCCCACCAATTGGAGAGTGGCTGAATAAATTATGGTATATGAATGTTATGGAATATTATTGCACTGTAAGACACGACCAGCAGGACGATTTCAGAGAGGCCTGGAGGGACTTGCATGAACTGATGCTGAGTGAAACGAGCAGGACCAGGAGATCATCATGCACAGCAACAACAGTATTACATGATGATCAATTCTGATGGACATGGCTCTCTGCAATAAAGAATTGTCTCAAACCAGTTCCAGTTGTTCACTGAAGAAAACCATATACACCCAGAAAGAGGGACATGAAATATGGACCACAACGTAACATTTTCATGATCTCTATTGACATTTGCTTGCATTGTGTTGCCTTTCTCTGATTCTTTTTTTTCCTTGTAGATAGGATTTTTCTTGCATAACTTCTCAAGCATTTCAACATTATTAACATGTAGTGGACTTCCTGCCATCTAGGGGAGAGGAGGGGACTGGGGGTAAAATTTGTATTGGAAAGCTTTGTAAAGATCAAGGTTGGGGAACTACCCATACATATGTTATACAAATAAAAAGCTTAAAATAAAAAAAAAAAACTTGTGTTCCAATTTTCCCCTCCTTCCACCCCCTCCTCAGATAGCAAATAATACAATGTATGTTAAACATGGTAAAATATATGTTAAAACATATATGTGCATACATATTTATACAATTATCTTGCTACACAAGAAAAATCAAATCAAAAAGAGAAAAAAATCAGAAAAAATAAAATGCAAGCAAACAATAAAAAGAGTGAAATGCTGTGTGGTAAAACACCCTCATTTCCCAAAGTCTCTGGGTGCAGATGGCTCTCTCCATCACAAGATCATTGGAATGGGCCTGAACCACCTCATTGTTGAAGAGAGCCATGTCCATCAGAATTGATCATCATATAGTCTTGTTGCCGTGTATAATGTTCTCCTGGTTCTGCTGATTTCACTCAGCATCAGTTCATGCAAGTCTCTCCAGGCCTCTCTGAAATCATCCTGCTGGTCATTTCTCACAGAACAATAATATTCCATAACATTCATATACCATAATTTATTCAGCCATTCTCCAATTGAAGGGCATCTATTCAATTTCCAGTTTATAGCCACTACAAAAAGGGCTGCCACAAACATTCTTGCACATGTGGGTCCCTTCCCTTCCTTTATGATTTCTTTGGGATATAAGCCCAATAGAAACACTGCTGGGTCAAAGGGTATGCACAGTTTGATAACTTTTTGAGCATAGTTCCAAATTGCTCTCCAGAATGGTAACCCAGATTTTTCAGTAAGGTACTGTAAGCACTTCATAAAAAAAAAGAAAAGAAAAATTCAGACTTCTCTGGTACAAAGGGAATGCTGAAAAATGATATGTGAATTCCAGATCACAGGATCCAGATGCACCCCTCCTTCCTTGATGTGGAAGTGCTGGGAATACCCAGAAGGCAAAAGATAGCCCCTGCTTTCAAAGAGCTTACAATCTAATGGGGGGAGACAACATGTAAATAATAAAATATATTTATTTACATAAAAATATACAAGATCAGTAGAAAGTAATTAAAAAGGAAGTCCCTGGAATTAGGGGTTGGAAAAGGCTCCTTGTAGAAGATAGAATTTTAGTTGGAACTTAAAGAAAGTTGGGTGATCAGTAGTTGGAGTGGGGGGAGAGTATTCTCAACATGGAATTTGAGTCTGTTTGAAAAAAGGGATTTTTGGGGGTAGACCAGCAAGAATTTTGTGTAATAAGCCTGGAAAGGTAGATGAGACAGTGAATGGTTTAAAATGACAAAACAAGCAATTTGCATTCTCAGTTAACTTGGAATGGAATTATGTGAAACCCATAAAAGCACAGCCTTGAACTTTGGAATTTTTGTCCCCTTTATCTTGTACCCAAATCTGATGTAAACTGTTCTTTGGACATTTGAACTGTGCTGATTGAGAAGCAATTATTTAGAAATGATAAACAGTGAGGAAATTTTGGTAGTTTTTAAAGGCTCACAATCTGTCTATTCCTTGAAGCCTGGAGAGGTTAAGTGACTGATTTGTTGGATGACAAAGCCTAGGGTCAGAGAGCTAACTGAATTTTCATTCTAATTCCAGAATTCCAGCCACTGGGCATGATTGACTGTAACTTGACAATAACATTCTTTCATATTTGGAAGAGGAACTCTTTTTGTGAATTGAGATTTAATAAGAAGGGAGATTAAATTTTAGTCTGAATCCAATAAACAGTAGAGAAGTGTGTGGTAATAGGGCATATACCATTGAGTTGATCCCTCAAAAAATAGGATTTTTGCAATGGCTATAAAACTTTTGCACTAAATAAAAGTAGTGAATAGTTTGATTTTTTTTCTATTTTAGACAGGAAAGTGGCCTTATGAATATTTTATAATTAATTGTAACATTAAGTATTTTTGAATATTTATTTATTATATTTTTTTTATTTTCATAACATATGCATGGATAATTTTTCAGTACTGACCCTTGCAAAACCTTGTGTTCCAAATTTTTTCCTTCCTTACCCCTACCCCCTGCCCTAGATGGCAGATAATCCAACTATTTTAAACAAGTTTAAAAAAATATAGTAACGTTAAGTATTCAGAGTAGTTCCCTCAAATTGCAAGATTTGGTCCTTTATGTTAGGCTGCTATGAATATCAATAGAAATTTTAAAGGTATGTACATTAAAAAGCATCTTTTATATTCAGATGACCTTTCATTTGGATTATGAATCCCAATGATTGGTCCTGTTACTATCTGTTTATGAAAATGAAATGCTTCATTTTCATATTTTGTTCCTTCTTGTATACTTCATAATTTTTCTCTCATGAAAGGAAAATAAATTGATCCAGAGTAGACCATGCCTTGCTGCAGATAATAAACTCCTTGAGGACTGTCTTTTGTCCCTTTTTCTACCCTCAATGCTTAGCACAATGGCTGGCACATAGTAGGTGCTTAATCAATGTTTATTGAACTGATAGAGCCTTGGAACTAGTCAAGAAGACCTAATAAAGTTCAAGCTTCAGATGTAGAACAAGTCTCCTCAGCTGTCAAATGGGGCTCCTAATACGTAATTCTCACTGTTTGTTGAGAAGATCAAATAAAGTAGTGTTTATAAAGCACTTAGCACAATTTTGACGCCTAGTTGGTGCTTAATAAATGCTTGTTCCCTTCTTATTGCAGAAAAGATTTTACTAGTTATTTGTGCTAATGCTGGGCTGGCCAGCAGATGGCAACAGTGTATCATTTATGTCAAGAATCACATTGGAAAAAACCCCATGCTCACATTTAGCTTGTGTCAATTTAATGTTCATATATTCAGTTTCCTTATTATTTTTGGCGTATCACCTGACTTTAGTCCTTCCTTTATTACATAGGCTTGAAACCAAGGTAACATCATCCCCTGACATCTCCAGATTTAGGATAGTACCAGTTTGTAGTTAAATGCATTATAGCAATGCACAATTTGGTTATGCAAGGACTTTTAAGCACTACCTCGATAACCAGTGACTGTAGGGCTTGGGTTTTCATCTCAGATGTTCTTGGAGACTTAGGTTTCCTTATGTGTGATGTGCTACAAAATTAGGAGAAGAAGCTTCTCTGGGCTGTTCCTGCTTCCTTACACCCATCCTCCTGGGTCCAGTATTCCAGTTTCTAAAATTGTCTTTCTTCAATTCAGTGTTTAAGAAGTGACCTTTCCAGGACCCACACATGCAAGAATGTTTGTGGCAGCCCTTTTTGTAGTGACTAGAAACTGGAAACTGAGTAGATGCCCATCAATTAGAAAGTGGCTGAACAAATTATGGTATATGAAGGTCATGGAATATTATTATTCTGTGAGAAACGACCAGCAGGATGATTTCAGAGAGGTCTGGAGAGACTTTCATGGACTGATGCTGAGTGAAATGAGCAGAACCAGGAGATCATTGTACATGGCAATAGCAAGATTATATGATAATCTAGCATTTTCGTGCTCTCTGTTGGTGCTTGCATTGTGTTTCCTTTCTCTGATTTTTTTCTTGTAGATACGATTTTTCTTGCACAATAATGATAAGTGTGGAAATATGTATGCATATATTTGATTTATCAGGTAGTGGATATGTAGTGGATTTCCTGCCATCTGGGGGGAGGGGTGGGGACTAGGGAAGAATTTGTAATGGAAAGCTTTGTAAGGGTCAATGTTGAACAATTACCCATATATATGTTTTGCAAATAAAAAGCTTTAATAAAAAAGATTATATGATAATCTATTCTGATGGACAATGAGATGAGTCAGACCAGTTCCAATGATCTTGTGATGAGAAGAGCCATCTACACCCAGAGAGAAGACTGTAGGCACTGAATGTGAATCACAACATAGCGTTTTCACTTCTTTTGTTGTTGTTTGCTTGAATTTTTTTTTCTTTCTCATTTTCCCCCTTTTTGATCTGGTTTTTCTTGTGCAGCATGATAAATGCAAAAATATGTATAGAAGAATTGCATATTTTTAACATATTGGATTGCTTGCTGTCTAAGGGAAGGAGGTGGGAAGGGAGGAAGGAAAAACTTGGAACACAGGGTTTTGCAAGGGTGAATGTTGAAAATGATTTTTGCATGTATTTTGAAAATAAGCTATTATTTTTTAAATGACCTTTCCCTCTCATTTCCTTTTTATCTAGTTTCCTATTCTTTTATCTAGTTTTTATTCCTTCTGTCAAGTATTTTATTCCTTTATCTAGCTTCATAGCCTTTTATTGTTGTTATTCAGTTGTGTCTAATTCTTTGTGACTCCATTTGAGGCTTTCTTGGCAAAAAATGCTGGAATGGTTTGCCATTTCCTTCTCCAGCTCATTTTACAGAAAAGGAAACTGAAGCAAAGAGGATTAAGTGACTTGCTTTGTTTTCACACAGCTAGTAGATGTCCAAGGCCACATTTAAACTCAGAAGATGTCTTTTTGATACAACCCACCTGGCAGCTTTAACTCCAAGGTTCCTTCTCCTTTAAAAACCAAAAATTCCCCCAAAACTTCTCCTTTTGTGCCTCCTTTCTTCAGCCCTCTCTTTCTGGGCCTCTAGATCAGAGCCCAGAGTACATAACCCAAGTCCCTTATTTACCACCTTCTTCATCCATGATATTCACAACCTTTGATCCCAATCACCCAAATTCTAGCAGTTCCTTTATACTTCTCTGGTTGCCTGGATTTCCTTTTTGATAAAACAAGGTTGGATTGGATAATCTTTAAATTTGTTTTGAGATCTAAGCTCTCTAATTTCTGCTTTTCTCACATTTGTTTTGTAGCCGATGAACCAATCAGGAACCAAAAAATGCTAAATGAAAATGACTCCTAACTTATGATGCTGTGTCAGAAACATTTGTCACCAGAAGATTTGATTAGCAAGATGGTAAAGGTTTGTTTTCTCCTCATCAGAAAGAGCCATTTCGGTCCCCTGGGGGAACATTTGGCTGGTCTGATCAGAGGGAGCTGGTGCCCCTTGTGGCAACCTGCACCTACTGAGGTCCTTCCTGCTTCTTTCTCCCCAGTAGAGAACAACTTGGGGCAGCTGGCTCCAAGTCAGAAAGACCCTGAGTTTAAATTCAGCCTCTGATACTTAGCTGTGGGATCCTAAGCAAGTTACTTAACCTCAGTTTGCCTCACTTTCCTAATATGTAAAATGGTGATAATAGCATCTACCTCTTATGTTTGTTCTATGTATCAAATGCAATAACATTATATATAGTAGGTACTTAATAAGTGAGTATTCCCTTCCTCTCACTCCCCAAAGTGAGATTATGCTCCCCTGCTTCCTGAGGGGAATTAATTGATTGGACAGTGTACAGAGCTTTAGTTTTTATTATAGGCTAAAATGGTAACTAGGGCCCCTTGACCTAGAACTAGAAAATATCTTCCATGTATTCATTTATTGAAGTCTGTGAGGATCTGTACCTAGAGCAGCAGTATGTTTTTATGGACAACCTGTGGCTCTCTGGGTCATCAATTTATGTGTTGTATGTAGCACCCCTTTGTGTGCCCGGAGGTGTCCTCGCAGGAGAATGAATGGGAGATGCACTTATTGAGTAATTATGTGCAAAGTATCATGCCAAGTGGGGGAAGGGAGACATAAACCAAAGAGCAAGGCAGCCCCTACTCTGACACCCTAAAGGGGGAGGCAATATATTATAGGAGGTTTCAGTTGTGCGTTAGAGGAAAAGGTTCCGTAGAACTTTGGACAGAGGGGCCAGAGCAGGTGGCAGGGCATCTTCTTTAATGACATTTCCATTGATGAGCTATTTCTGATGTTGAATCATTTGGCAGTTTCAAGGACTTTGGTGATTAAGGCTTGTAGCAGGAGAGGTGATGGCACCCATTTCATAATTTTTCTAATGCCTGTTTCATATTTTATGCTTTTTTCATTTTTAAAAAGGGATATTTAAAAGCTTTTCACATTTAAATATATGTATACTATACACACATAGTGGTGCCTTATGGCAAAATATGCAAATTATATATTACCTGTAACATATATAATGTTTTACATTTTTTATTTTGAAAGGGCTACTTAAAAGCTTTACATATTTAAATATGTATATATATATGTATATATATATATATACACAATACACATAGTGGTTCCTTACAGCATATGTAAATTATATATTATATGCAATATAATATATAATGTCTATGTTTTATATGCTACACTTTTTTTCATTTTAAAAAGGGCCATTTTAAATCTTTTCTATATGAAAAACAAAATATCCAATATCACTTGGACTGGTTGAACAAACAGGTATTTATTTCTAATCTCTCCTTTTCATTTCTACATATAATACTAAAATACTGGCCAGCCTTCCTCAGCCTTTTTGTAAGGAGCCACTTTTAATTTTCCTGAAATCTTGAGATTGGGTGGTGGGAAGAAAGAGAACCTGCAGTTAAGTTCCTGGTCAAGCAAGAGGTGGTGGGATGCCATTACTACGTGTGTTTTCCTTCTCCACTAGGAATCCTAGAAGCAAGGGGAAAAGATAGTGGCAATGGTATGCTTGAAAGGAAAAACCTGCCATTTCTAAATTTTTGAACTATGTTTGTAAATATATATATATATATGTGTGTGTATGTATAATTTTCTAGAATTTCTAAAATTAATAGCTATTTCTAAAATGAAAAAGATCCAATTTGTCTCATTTTCAAGGAGCTACATAAAATCGTCCCCACCCCAAAGACTGTGTCTAATATCAGGCATGCTTTCTGCTTTGTGCCAACCTAATCTAACATTTAAATAGCTCTCTACCCCTTTATAGGTTTGGGAGTTTCTTTTCTCTAGCTGCTCCTATAACTTATTTTTAATTAAATATAAATTATATAAATAAATTAATAACTTATTTATAAGCTTTTTGCTGAGGCAATTGAGGTTAAGTGACTTGCCCAGGGTCACACAACTAGGGAATGTTAAGTGTCTGAGACCAGATTTGAACTCAGACCCTCCTGACTTCAGGGCTGGTGCTCTATCCACTGTACCATCTAGCTGCCCATATGCCCTTGTAATTTAGAAAAATAATTCTGCCTCCTCCAAACTTGTAGCTTGTATCCACACTTGATGGAGTTGGACTCATTTAAATCTAGTTGGTTAGGGCTTAAGGCTGTTCCCGTTTTCCCATTTGTATCATTCTGCCCCCTGGAGTACTGCTTTGTCCTATCCTATTGTGTCAGCAGGATGGGGAGGGATTCTGGAATTCTCAACCTAGTGGAGTTCTGCATTGTCTTACAAGGGACTACCTCTCTCTTTAGACTTAAGAGCCTGGTGAAATTTGGTGAACATTTGTGGAGGCAGCCGTCACCCCTACCATCACCACCAACCGAGCTAACCCCTCTGAAGAAACAAGGGGGGGAGCGTGTGTGCACAGGCAGCATGTGTGTGTCTGCCTTATGGAAAGTTGTAAAGTGAGGCAGTAGGTGCATATTAGAAGCAGGAAGACCTGCCTCAGACAGACTCTGGGCAAGGCATTTAATCTCTCTGTGCCTCTGTTTTCTCATCTGCAAAAACGGGGGCTGATAAACCCACCTCCTAGAGTTGTGAGAATCAAAGGAGATAACATGAAAAGTGCTTTGCAAACTTTAAGGTGCTCTATAAATGCTAGCTATTGTTATTAGTGTCATCATTGTTGCATTAGAGCAGAATTTGGTTTTATTTGGTCTATTTGAACCCTGTGATTATTGGTTTTTACCAATAACAGGATTTTATGATAAAGTACTCATAATGATCTTTTTACATATCACTTAAAAGGCATAGACATAGGCATAAGCACCCCAAGGAGAGTGATATACAAGAGGTTCCGGTAGAATAGCATGGTTCTTATAGTGCTTTAGAAGAAACAGTTACTTCTTAATTAATTGCAATGGATAGATTAGTGCTTATCCCAAACTCAAGGAAACATATAATTTGTCAGCCAGTAACCTTCATAACTCTAAAAAGGCATTTTTCACATTAATGCTATCAAAAAAAAATAAAGCTTTTAAAAAGGTGATAAAAATTACAGTGAATGAAATTGATGAAAAGTCCACTCCAGTAAAAATGGTAAAACATTAGGAAAAAAAAACATGGCTCTTTTCAAAATAAACAACTAGAACGTATCTGGAATTGGTCCTGTCTTCCATTTGCCCATTGGCTTATGTGAAATTCACATCTCCTTCAAGTTTTAAACATCCCTTACCATTGGGTGCACTTGTTTAAAAAAAAAAAAAGGGTATGTGGTAATTACAGGGCCATGATGTAAGGCATCAATTGACCTCTCCTATTTTTTTTTTTTTTTGCTCAAAGGCATAAACGAAAGATGAAATTTTATAGCTGAGCTATGTTTAGTAGTTCAATTTTAGCTTTCTGTGCTTAGAAAAGAAACATAATGTATTCATGTTTCACATATAAGAGACAGACCAGCCATATTATGCAAAACACAACATGGACCTGATAAAGCATTTTTAATCTGGATGAGTAATTTTTACATATTAATTCAGTTTAAGACATCTCTTTTCTGCACAATTTCTTTGACGGTAGTATCTGTTCTACAGAAATATAACTCTAGCCATTTTAATGAGAATCACAAATGCAACTTGAACTTTTGTAATATCTCTTCTACTTAACATTTTCAAGACAAAGTACTACTATAAATATATGTAGCATTGAATTTTGTTCCTGCACCTGTTCACATATTCAAAATGAATACATCATGTAGTTGTTTAAAAGCTCGGTATACTTTCAGATTTACTTAGTTCTGGTTAGGTCAAGACAGAATTAATTACACTTAATAATACTTCCATTTGATAGTAGAATCATAAACCACAGAATAAGGGTTCTAAAAATTTTTGTCATAAACCTTTTAGCATTCTGGTGAAGTCTATGGAAACCTCAGAACAAAGTTTTTTTTTAAATATATAAAATAAAACATATAGGATTATAAAGGAACCCAAAGGTTGGTGAAAATGATTTTTTCCCCATCCAAGTTCATGGACCCCACAAAATCAATTTTAACTCAGGTTAAGAACCCCTGCCAAAAGCTCAAAGGCTTTTATAGTTGGAAAGGGCCTTAAAGATTAATAATCCAATCCCTTGGATTTTTTCCAAATGAAGAAACAGAGGCCCAAAGAGACAGAGATTTGTCCAAAATCTGATGTGGGGTAGAGATAAGTCTAAGTCCAGTTAGACTGACTCCAAGTCCAGTTAGAAGAAAAATTTCAGTTCCTATATGAGAACAATTTCTCTAAGAAATAGTCCCATTTACATAAATGCAAAGTCAAGGTCAGACAAAGATGGCTTGCTTGAGCAATGTCTCAGCTCCTTATATGCCTATTTCAGCAAAACCTTAAAAAATAGCACCAGACTGAATAATAAACAAGAAATCCACTGAGAAACTACAGTAAATGACTTCTTCCCAGAATTAAAAAGTCAGAGGTCTTTAGGCAATAAGAAAGGGGCCTTCCAGAAAAGCTGGTGCCATAGGCAAACAAGAAGGAACCTTCTCAGCACAAGAGACCAGAGAAACCTACACCTGTACATCTTTGTATCCAGAGAAAGCAAGAGTAGAGACCCCTATGATCTAGTACTCTGAATCACAAAGATCCAGAAGGCCTAAAAACCAACTATATGCATTTAGTATAGATACATCTGGGAAGTGGAGGTCGATTCAGGAACTCTAGTTAACTCAGGTCAATAGCAGAGGGGCTCGTCCCACCAAGACGGCAGAGCCTGGCCCTGGCACAAAGCCCCAGTTTAGGAAGAAATAAGTAAAGAAGACACCACTATAAATTGTTTTAATCCAGAGACAGTCAAATATCCAACCTAGAAAAGAGGAACTCCACAATTTCAAGCAGGACAAAAAAAATATCAAGCTTCCTCAAGGACTAAATGAATATCCAGAAGAAGTCAAGCAGAAGATCAAAGTTCTGGAGAAAGAATTGGAAGGTGAATAAATAACCTAAAGTAGAAAGTGGTAAACTTTTCTCAAGCAATGTATTATTTGAAAATTGGAATAGAAATCAAGAACTTTATGAAATAACAAGAAATATTAGAACAAAATAAAGCCATTAGGAAAAAATGGAGGAAAATGTAAAGCTATTTACTATCAAAAGCAATTGACCTGGAAAACAGATCAAGGATAGACAATTTAAGAATCAGACTTCTTGAAAACCATTTACCACAACCTGGACACTGTATTTCAAAAATCATGAATGAACATTTCACAGTCTATTAGAGAAAAAAATCCACCAAATTACCTAAAAACAACCACCCTAAATTCAAAATATTTAGGAGTGTTGAGCCAAAATCTAGAACTCTCATGTCAAAGACAAAAATGTGCAAGAAACCAGAAAGAATTTAAATAGTAAGGAACCATAATGAGAATCACATAAGACCTAAAGTGAAAAGAGATCTTGAAATATAGTAATTAAAAAAGCAAAAGATATTGATTTATAATCAAGAATAATTTACCTTGTAAAGCTAAATATAATCTTGTAGGGAGAAATGGATTTTTAATGGAGGAGAGGGCTTCTAAGCATTTCTTATGATACCAGAGCTAAGTAGGATCTTTGAAGTGCACCAAGGCACAAACATGGAGAAAGGGATGGGGTAAGCAGGTATTAATGAATTTCTCTTTTCCTCTCTCTCTCTCTCTCTCTCTCTCTCTCTCTCTCTCTCTCTCTCTCTCTCTCTCTCTCTCTCTCTCTTACACACACACACACACACACACACACACACAGAGTTTGGTATAAAACTACATTAAACTAAACTAAGGAACTAATGAGGATAAAAAAGGCTAGTGTTAAGAGGAGAATAATAGCAGGGGAAGAATAGTTAAGGTAAAACAAATCTCACATTTGGAGTATAGATCATAAAAGAGGGAAGAGACAAAGAAAAAAAAGCAAAGAGCTAGAACTTGAGGAATACTTATAGTTTGGGAACAGCTGAACAAATTATAGTATATATATGTGTGTGTGTGTGTATGTGTATGCTACAGTGTAATTATATACTGTATATAGGATATGTACACCATATATCCTATATACAGTATATAACTAAATTACACTAAATAAAACTGTAAGCAGTGATGAAAGATAATTTCAGAGAATCTTAGATGTGTGAACTAATGTAGCAAGAAGTGAACAGAATCAAAAGGACACTTTGTATCACAACACTGTAAAAGGAAAAAAACTTTGACCAACCAAAGTACCAATGACAATTTATCTCTATTTCTTGACAAAGGGGTGATGGACTCAGGGAATAGAGACATACATTTTTTAATATAACCACTCTGTGGAATTGTTTTGCTTGACTATATGAATTTATTACAAGATTTCTTTTTTTCCTCCTGTTTTTAACTGGGAAAGATTTAGAGAACAGAGGAGGGCTACTAATCATGATGCCAATAAAAGGGGCCATAAAATTATTCCTAGAAGAGAACAGAAGGATGTTCAGATGGAACACACACAGGACAATTTTAAAAGTAATGTTGAATTTTGTATATGCTTTTAAAAGAGCAAGCAGTATGGAATAGAGCTATTCATGGTTTTAAATGCATCCTTCTTTTATGTTCTAAAAAAATTGAAATTCAGAGCTTGGAAATCAAACCAAGGTGTGCCCTAAATTTGCTCCAGAATGGAGTAGTCCTAGGTATACTGTTGTAATATGACAGAATCACAAATGAACCTGCAGGGGTTTCTTGAAAGTTTAGGATTTTTTTCTAAGAGTCAGAAGTCAGGCCTAAAACGGGATAAGGAGCTTTGGTATGTGTAGGCTCTCACAAAATGTCTTTAATGTGACCAGGTGGTTGTAAAAAATTAATTTAAAGTCCTTTAAATGGGCATGCAAAAAAAGTACATAGTTAACTGCAGTATCAAATACAGTTTTCAAAACCCAAGTTGCACATTACAATGGCATTTCATTATGAAATGAAACTTAAGGTTCTCTAGAGTGTTTCTTATTTTTTTTTTTTTTTTGTAATATGGAGCACTTTAGTAACCCGATAAAGCCTATGGACCCTTTCTCATAATGATGTTTTTAAATGAATAAGAAAAATGCATAGGATTATAAAGCAAATCAATTATATTGAAATAGTTATCAAAATAGTTTTTTTTAAAGTTCATATACCTCAAGTTAAGGATCCCTGTTCTAAAAGGTTAGAAAATTATAGATAACCCCTATGTAATTGGGTAGCTAAAATCAGAGAATCCTAAAAGTAATGCAATATTGTAAAGGTCAGTCTACTCTGAGCTCTAGGAAAATAAGGTCTTAACTGATTTATAACAGCAATGAGTCCTAAATTGTTATGAAGGGGCAAAGGGAATTTTTTTTTAAAGCAAACTGTTTAAAATTAACACTGAATTGCATTCAGTAGCCTAAAGTAGAAATTAATCCTGCTTACCAGTACAGTGTACAGGATTTTTCTGATAAAAAATCCTACTATTAATCCTGGACTTAATATAGTTGACATAAAATTGGTGATCAGTTCAAAAGATAATGTGCGGGTAGCTCTCTTAAGCCCAAATCACACAAGCATAAATTTCTGCCGTGTGCTTATTATTCTTTGAAGAGGGGGTGGTGGTGCCAGAGAACACTTTCTGTTTGAAAGTTCTTTTGTTTCCTATCACCTTTACTTAAATGTTACTGGGAACTATTTTTATATCTTGCAAAGAGCTTTGAGAAAATGCTAAATGAATAATGTACATAAAACAGAGGAGAATTTTGATATTCATGAGACTCTAACCAAAATTAACCAAATCAGATAACTGACTCTTTCAAAGCCAGAGCAGAGGAAGAAAATAAATACATATATTTGTATATATAAGTATAAATGCAGATTAGCATTTGGAAATTAGGAATTCTATGAAAACTAATATCTTCCCCTTAGCCTATTATTTCCATAATGTAAACAAATGAATTAGGATTAGAATAAAATACTTTATATTTCTTCTAATTGGTTTAATATACTTAAAAGTCAATCTATTTAAAACAGTTATTATCACTACAGGAAATCTTTGACATAAATATTCCTAAATCTCAACTGATATCCCCTAAATTCCCATATATTGAAATGATTTGGACAGCTCATTAGAAAACATGTCAAGACTTAGCTTGTAAATGAATAGAATCAATCAATCTACATTTGGACTAAGTTTTCTGGCTGGAGTCCTGTTTAATTTAATTAGCTGATGGCTTACAATAGGATAACTGAAGAACAAGAAGTTTACTATACAAGCAACCAAAGATATATGTCATTGTAAAAGTAATCCGATATGGGGCAGCTAGATGGTGCAGTGGATAGAGCACCAGCCCTGAAGTCAGGAAGACCCAAGTTCAAATTTGGTCTGAGACACTTAACACTTGCTAGCTGTGTGATCTGGGCAAGTCACTTAACCCCAATTGTCTCAGCCAAAAAAAAATAATAATCCAATATAATATGCTAATTATGGATGTTAAACTAGTAAAAAACCAATAGCAATGGATAGAGCTACTTTAAAGTCATTTTTTGCCTTTAGTGATAATGTTATTTTCATATGGTATTGGAACAATATAAAATTTATATTGTAAATTTTCCTGCTTAATTGTATGGCACCCTTTCAAAACATTTTCAATGGCTAGTAAAAATTTTATCTTTGATCTGCTATGAATGATTATTTAAAATTCAAATAAGTCCACTGGCAGAAAGGCATTTGCAATAAATGGGTATTGTATCTGTCGTAAAACTAAAGTATATAAGGATGTACATAAGGGTTTTTAAATTTTTTACTTCATAATATGGCATAATATTTGCTGGTAGTTATAAAAAAAGTATCCAAATCTGTTAGCACCACATAGAGTGAATTTGAGATACTATGATCAAGATTATTGATCAAAGTTATTTTTAAAATGTAAAATCTAATTTTAAAAAATTTGATTTTGGAGTCTTTGTTCATGTTCCCTAAAAGATATCCTCTGAAGACAACTGTGGATGATATATTTGACTGCATGAAAAATTGCTGGTATTTTCTTTCCAGATTTGGAAGCATGGAAGATACACACAAATGGGAGGGTGGAGTGGGAAGGGGTACCAAGTTTGCACTTTTATATTGGAGTAAAAATTTTCACTGTCACATCTGTGTCAATTGATTTAATTTTCCAATTTCAAGGTAAAGAATTTTCTCTGCTAAAAATGTGTATATGGAATGGAACAAAAAAGATTTTGTAGTTCAAAGTAGTAATATTCACTATATATGACTCGTAAAATATGAAAGTTCACACTATAGTAAAGCATTTCTAATTGTCTGGTTGATTAATGTTTTTTTTTTTCCTAACATGAAAACGGAACAACGGAACTCGCTGTAGTGCAGATATCTTACATATCTAGTCAATACTTTTCCTTGCCTTCAGGAACATCCCATTTGGAGCTTGCCAAAATTTAGCTCTAGGACCCAAACACTGATCTGTGAGGTAGTCTTATGGAAACACTGTGAGCCTTTGTTCTGGTGAGATACTGAGGTGACAAAATGACTCCCCTCTGAGCTAGAAAGGCAGTCACTGACACGAACAGAAACCATGATTTTCCCTTTCCTCCCCTTCTTAACATCAGCTAACACAAACCTTGTTCTAAATTTTTTCTGAATAATAGCTCACTTCTCTTTTTAAGATTGTCTAAGTCGAGCCAGTATTTAAAAGTTCAACTCTTGCCACTGACAAAATATAATAGTATATTTATTTTTTCTCCCTAAGAAAAAACTTCTTTTAATTTATTACAAAGATTTCTTCCATAGTTTGTTATAGCTAAATTCTGAATGGAAAAAAAGCCACCTTCTCTGAATAGAATATGGAAAATGCTCTATCCATCTTCCTCCATCACAGAGCTGCTGATTTGTTTAAAGTAAAAATTATTTCTGCAGATACCAGAACAGTTTGTCATGATTTTTTGGAAACATCACACATATCTTAATAAAAGAGATAATAAATAACTTGGTGTTTTGGCCAAATTTGACTGACGCTTTCCCAAAATGAAAATGTTTGAGCTCTTCAAAGGGTTTAAAGCTGCTAGGCTATCTTTCTTTGAATTTTTTATCCCTCTACTAACCCATCTACTTGCTAAAGGGATAGGGAACCAAAATTGGCCAATTCCAGGGTGATTTCTTGAAGGAATCAGTTTCATGGTAATTTAGTACCATAATTTAAGGAGTGATACTTCACTATTCTCCCTATTCCCCCATCAAGGATACCTCTTATAAAAAAGGAGGAACAAGAGTGTCAATGTACATATATAGAGGAGGAAAAAGGGAGAAGTTAAAGTAACCATTTACAGCTCTCGAGTTATTCATCAACTCCTTGAAGGCATTTTAATGCAATTTTTGCCAATAACTTAGAAAAATCAAGAACAGAAAACTGCCTTTTCCTAATTAAAATATACATTTTGTAAACATATAAATATGCCTTTGAAATTAAGATATAGCAATGCATCATGTTTCTGAGGTAAGACCATTGGCTAGCTATTCAACCACAATAATTCATACATCTACAAAACTAGCTCACCACATTCACAATTATAACAATAAAATTGCATTGTAAAAAAAAAAAGAAGGGAAGGTTGAACCTGCAGGATTGATGTATGTGTAGAACTGAATTGTTTTATGAAACAAGATTTGTCATCAAAGGACATTAAGAAGCAATATAGTACATTTCTGGTCCAGATTCTCAGTTCAGCTCAACAGAAGCTGGTGCTGTTGAGTTTTGGAGATTGTAAATGTATCTTTAGTGACTCTTCTGAATTAAAGATGTCATAAAATGTAAAATAATTCTTCGTTGGGTTTCCGCTAAAGAAAACATGAGCTGAAATTCTGGTTTTTTATATAAGATTATTTCTTTTGTTGTTGTCAGAATCCATTTCATTCACCAGTTGTTCTATAGACAACTGAATGGCGTTCTTGACAAGCGAGGAAGCAGTTTCTATTAAAAGCTTCTCATACTGCTCAGAAGTTCTGCCCTCAAAATCATTAACTCCTTTGGATGATATAGCATTATAAAATGGCTCACTTGACTGATTTTCAACTGAAATTAAGAATTTCTTAGGGACATTTTTGGATTTCTTTACATCAAATTCACTGACTTCAGTGTCTGTGACAATAATAGCAATTGGTTCCATCCTTTTGCTTTCTTCTAACTGGGGTGTCTTCGGACTTACTGTATTTTCTTGGAAAGCACTGAAGCACACTGTGGTATCTTTTGACTTGTTTTTTTCTGCAGCCATCCCTCCGTTTTCATGTTCTTTCTCTTTTGGTTCCTGTTCTGAGACATCCTTAATTGTTTCTTCCATGGCCTGTGTTTCTGGGGTGGCAGGTGGCTCTGGAGGGGTTTCAGCGGGTACCACAGCACTATTGGCCTCCGTATTCTCCTGGGGGAGCTGATGTTCCACATCTGAGGTCTCAGGGAGGCTAACAACCTGTTTCTCTTCTGTCTTTTCAGTATCTTTTTCAAGGATTAATGCTGCTGTATGAATGGCACAAGACTCCGCATCAGCCTCAAGTTCTATGGAAGCCACATTCTCCCCAGAAGAGTTGATGTTACTGACCTGTGGCTCCCTTGCACTATCTCCCTGGGAGTTACCACCACTTATGTCTGCAGTTAATTTTTCTTTTACAGCTGGAGTTTCCTGAGGAATCTGGATCTCTGTCTCTAAACTGTCTGTAACTTCCTTTACCTTCATATTGCATTCAGATTCTTCAATGATTTGGGAATGGCTGCATTTTTTCTTGCTCCTCGAGAGTTTTATGCAGGGAATTTTAATCCTGGATCGAGCCTTTTTTTTAGTGGATTTGGTGCCATCGGTGTTTTCCTTAGGTTGTGCTTTAGCATCTAAGGGGACTTGTTTCTTTGAAGATTTTGACCTTTTCTGTCGAGTGACAAAACGTCTGATTGCTGCCCAGGTCCCCTGTGGTGACTGAAACTGATCTGAAGCTTCCATTTCCTTGTGATCCTTGGCACTGCTTGGACCTATGTGATGGGGTGCTTTTTCAGAACAATTCTTAGACTTCAAAGCTTTGGCTGATTTCTTTCTTCTTTTAAAACAAATCATGGATGCTTTTTCAACTTGCTCCTCAGCCTGAGGACTTAGGTCTATAGATTCTTTCTCATCCTTGCTTTCTACTTGAATTTCTGCCACTGTTGTCTCCATTTTTTGCATCACACTCAGTCTCTAGAAAACAAAATATCTGCTTTTCTTTTTGTAGCTTTTTATGGGGAAAAAACTAATGAAAATATCATGTGAAAGAACAGGGTTTTTTGTTTTTTGTGTTTTTTTGTTTTATCCCTTTTGCAAGTACAAGTGTTCCACACAGATGTTTTTCTTTATGATTCTTTATGGATTTAAAAAAAATTCTGGATCCTCTTTTCCTTGTAGCTCTACTTTTTCCCTGAAAAATGTAGTTTAGATGTAGTTTGGCTTCTTTTTTTCACTAAAGAGCATTCTTCTGCACTGGTATGATCAACCTGAAAAGAAAGAGAAAATGATATTTCAGTTTACTGTTTTCTCTAGATGCTTCTGTTGAAGAACTCTATTTCCACCATATGTTTCTATTGTGAAAGCTGATGGCAGGGATAGCAAAATATAAACAAACTAGTCTTAAACTTTTGCCATGAACAAAAATTTTTTCCCTGTTCTTTAAAATTTTTTTCCTCTTAATGTTATATAAAACTGAGTAATGCATTGTGACATTATTTTAATTATTATTCTAATGATTTTTATGAGATGGATGCATACAGACATGTAGGAAAGACAGCAGTATCAGACTCATTTCCTTATGAAATGCATGTTCCTTAATGGAGACATAAAGGCCTCATTTTTCTCTGGGAGAAAAAAAGACTTTTTTTGGGGGGGAGAAGCAGCTACTGGTTTTTTGTTTTTTTTTGTTTTTTTAATAAAATGATTGTTCTTAAAGGAGATTAGAATTCTTCCCTTTCTCCTAACTCTCTTTCTGCTTGGTTTTGAGTGTTGTATATGTGGAAAAATCAAACTTTTCTACTATATAGCATAATGAAGTTCTAACTATATTCTAGGTATTTATAAAGAAAATGAAAGAAAAAGAAAATGACTGGTTTTGAAGAATTAATATTTTTGTAGTTCGATCATTTCTGACTTGATGATTTGGAGTTTTCCTAACAAATATACTGGAATGGTTTGCCATTTCCTTCTCTGGCTTATTTTAGAGATAAGGAAACTGAGGCAAACAGGGTTATATGGCTTGCCCAAAGTCTCATAGCTATTAAGTATTTGAAACAGAGTTTGAACTCAAAAAGATGTTCTCCTGATTCTATTCACTTCACCAGCTAGTTGCCAGCTCATTAATCCAAAGGAGCCGGGTTAAGTAAAAATCTTACAAGCTTGCTTGGGGTTACCTTCATTATGGAATAAACATAAAATAGCTTGTCAATGCTTAGGGAAGAATGTTTTTTATTTTGAACATCTCTTTCTGGATATAACGCGTTGGTTGTTTTTTATTTATTTTTTTCTCTATTTTATCACTAACATTTAAAAGTTTGGTTCTGATCCTTGTTTGAAAGCCATCCACTGAAATAATGCACTAGACACGGGATATTTAAGAGTTATTCCACTCTACAAGAATTGTATGTAGTTGTAAAGAGAGAAAGTATAAGATAATAGTTCATTCAAATCCTGAGAATTTTTATTAATGATTATTAAGAACACAAGAACATTAAGACTTTCTCTTGGAAAATGTCCAGACAAATCTCTTGTTGGTAAAATTTTACCAGCACAACCAATTTAGCTCTAGAGACCTGACGGATTTTGTGATGTATGTAAATACTTGCTTAATCAAATACTACCCATTTGTGATGAACATTTAAATTATTATCATAAAAGTAGTACTGGTAGGACCATAAAATAATCTTATATATTTTTTCTAACCCCAAAAACAAATGATTAAAGCCAGAATCATAGTTGGATTATGGTATTATTTCACTCTCTTATAAGACTTTTAGTATTATCGAATTACTCAGTGGTCCTCTTATGAATTCAGTGTACCAGAAGTTTTCTTGAGCAGATATAAAAGCGAAGACTATTGGAGCTATGTATTTTGAGAAATATGCCTTCTGAAATAAACCATAAGTGTATGGGCATCCTTAAATGGCTCACACTTTATTTAGCATGTATGCTAAGTAGTTAAGTGTTGCCATATGGACAGAGACAGGATATTTAGGCCTGATTTTGAATCCTGCCTCAGACACTCAAACTCAATCAATCTCCTGTTAGCCTCAGTTTATTAAACTGTAAAATGGAAATAATAATAGTGTTTACCTCACAGGGTGGTGGGGAGGATCAAATTAAATAACACATTTAAAGCTTTTTGTCAAGCATTACATAAGGCTGTTATTGAGAAGGTAAAGTGAAAGAAAAATACATTTTGTAGCCCACATGATGCTTTATAGTATACAAAGGGTTTTATTTTTCTCTTTTCTGAGACAAGTAGTAGTACCCCAATTTCTGAGAAGTTATGTGATTCAGCCATACTGGCATTCAAACTTCAAACCTTACGGCTCCTAGACTAATGCTGCTTCTTATCCTATGCTGCTTCTGTGGGGCATCTAGGTGGTGTATTGGATAGAGCACTAGCCCTGGAGGCAGAAGGTGAGTTCAGACAGCCTCTGACCCTGTTGTGTGACCCTGGGTAAGTCACTTAACCTTCCTTGCCTCAGTTTCCTTATCTGTCAGAAGAGCTGGAGAAGGAAATAGCAAACCACTCCAGTATCTTTGTGGAGTCACAAAGGGTTATACACAACCAAAATGACTGAACAACAATAACACTACTCTGGTAGACATCATCACATCTAGGATGATTACAGGAGAAATGCAAATCAAGGCAACTTCACATAGAGAATAACAGAGCCCTCCTCCTCAATATCTAGGAGCTAGCTCGATCCACGACACACCAGTGCACCTAAGCTCACCTGGGCCCTCACCTGAGAAAGGCAATCTCCTCCCACTGATGAATCCCTAAGGATTCACCATCCCCTAAACCTTTTCGTCTCTCCCCAAACCTCTCTTGGTTTCCCCTCTCCCACCCAAATCAAGAACCTTGCTTTGTTTTTTTTCATTGCAAAAATTCAGGCCTGTTAATTCTCTCTCTTGTATATTCTCACTTCTCACCACTCAGGAAAAGACCTTCATCCGATGGACTTTTTCCATAGGTTTCTGGTGGGGGTGGGGAGGTGGTCTGTCTCCAGTCTCTCCTATCAGAGTGCAGCCCTGCCCATGTCATCCTCCTCTAAGGAGACATAAGCTCCCTGTCTGGCTCTCTCTCACCTTTGGGATCCAACATAAAATCCTCTCTTTGGGTTCTGACGCTCTTTAACCTTGCCGCCTTCTTACCTTTCCAGGCTTTTTACACCTTATTCCTCTCCATGGACCTTTTCATGCAGTGACACAAGCCTCCTGGCTGTTCCTCACAGAAGCCACTCCATCTCCTGACTCAAGGCTGTTCACCAGCTCTCCCCCATACCGAAATTCTCTCCTTCCTCCTCCCCTTCTCCTAGCTTTCTTCAAGCTCCATCTATTCCAATTCTCTCCAATGGTTCTCTGAGAATGTCGGATGAACAGCACAATACACAATATGCTAGTACCTTCTCTTTGAGATCACTTCCACATTATCCTGTCCAGATGTGGTTTGTATATAGTTCTTTGCATGTGGTTTCCCTCATTAGACTACAGACTCCTTGGAAGGCAGGAATTATTTTTTATCTTTCTTTGTGTCCTTGGAAATTATCTTAATATCTGGCACATAGTAGGCATTTAATAAATGCTTAGTTTGTGTATCTGAAGGCTGGCACAAATGTTTTGAAGAGGAATATGCAATGAATCACAAACATGATCATTGCTGTTGTCCCATCAATTTCAATGCTAGGACTTTATTACCAAAATAATAATAGTATTTATATAACACTTTAAGGTTTGTAAAGTACTTTACAAACATCTCATTTTAGGGCAGCTAGATGGCACAGCAGATGGAGCACCAGTCCTGGAATCAGGAGAACCTGAGTTCAAATACAAGCTCAGACACTTAAATAAATATTAGCTGTGGGATCCTGGGTATGTCATTTAACCCCAACTGCCTTACACATACACACATTTTAAAAAATACTTATTTGTATAAAACTATTGCTGTTCTATTTGTAATAGAAAAAATGGAAAGTTATATATATATATACACCCAACAACTGAAGGCTGGATGAATAAAGTATGGCACATTATAAATGGAATACTGTTATTCTATAAAAATGAAAAATATGAAGCATTCAAAGAAATACAGAAAGATATATAACCCATATATATATATATATATACACTTTTAAAGCAGAATCAGTCAGTGATGCATCAGAGAGATCTAGAAGGTGATATAAAACAGGAATGTTCTCTTGAGAAGTCACAGCCTCTAAGTGCTCTCAACTAGGGCCTGGTCTGTCCCCAAGGAACAGGTGATAGAAATTGAAGGGTAGAAAAATATTTATCTCATCATTTTGATGATGGCTCATCATGGAGTTTGTCCCCATAACACATACTATCCTTATCCTCTCAAGACTTCCCCAATCCACTCTGTCCCTTCTGCTGGGTGGGCCCCTCAGGACAGTTAAAGATTCTATTGGGAAAACTCCCCCAAATATATTTCCTGTACCGGAGATCACCCCTGGCTGTAGGAGACACTCCTCCAGGGAGGCTCCCTGCCCTGCCTTCCCACTTCAAGTAAAGTAGAGTGAATCATACTGGATAGTTTTTATGTATCACAAATCTCATTACATGATAATTCTTCACAAATCCACCTGCCTTCTGAACTTACATGGTTATTTTGAGAGCACCACTTGCAGTCACTCAAATGGTTATTTTCAGTGTCACATTGAGACAATCTTGGTGATCCCTTTGACTTCTCCCTTATCCCACATATCGAGTCAATTGTAAAGACTTATCCTGTTCATCTTTCCAACATCTCTCATATCTGTCTCCTTTACTCCCACAGCTCCCCATCTTAGTTGAGATTTTCATGACCAAATCCTCCTAATTGATTTCTCTGTCTTAATTCTCTCCCTTCCAATCTATCCTCCCTTCAGTTGCTAAAGTGACTTTCCTAAAGTATTAGTCTATTTCAATGGGTTCTTATTAACTCTAGTATAAAATATTTAACAGTTAGCATTTAAAATACCCTATTATTTGTATGTTTTTATAATGTACATAATTATCATTACAGCATTAAGCCATTTTTCAGTTGCTTTGACTCTTGGTGTTTTCTTGGCAAAGATACTGGACTAATTTGCCATTTCCTTCTCCAGTTCATTTTACAGAAGAAAAAACTGGCAAACAGGGTTAAGTGACTTAAGCTAGGAAGTGTCCACAGCTGAATTTGAACGCATGAAAATGAGTCTTTGTAATTCCAAGCCCCGCACTACCTACTGCGCCACCTAGCTGCCCTATCCCTACACTAGTACATGCATATAATTCACAAATAAGTAAACCTACACATATCGAAAATGCATGATGAAAAAGATTTTGCTAATAAAAGTTAGGGGACCATTGTGCTAAATAACCTTGTAATTTGCAGAGAAGATTTGACCTGCATCCTTTTATCACTGAAATCACAAGGTCAGTCTTATCCAGTTAGTTAGTTCATGATTTTTAAGAAATTTTAAAAGAATTGTCATGTGATCATGGATTTAGAGTTGGAAGAGTTGTTAGAGATTATCCATAACCATTCCACCCCTATCCCCTTTACAGAGGAGGAAACTAAGGTCCAGATTGTCTGATTGTTTTGCTCCAGGTCACAGAGGCAGTAAGCAAGTATTGTTAAATGCTCACTTGGTGATGGGCACTGTGCTAAGTGCTCAGGATACAAAACAACAATTAAAAAAAAAAAAAACCCAAAACCCCGAAAGTCCAAACCCAGTCCCAGCTCTCAAGGACCTCATAGTCATTTAGGAGAGACAGCATACAAACCACGATGTAGAACCAAGATATACAGGGATGCACTGGAAATAATCTCAGAGGGAAGAGACTGAGATGCTGAGTGCAGACCTAACCCAGGTAATGTCAGTCCAAACCTAGCATGCTTTGCTTTCTATCATACACACACTGTTCCTTTCTTTATTTGCTATTTAAAATTTTTTAAAGAAAATCTTTACAGAAAGGGAATAACCTTGCAAGCTATGTCTTCCCACTGACACAGTAAGCAATCCCCCTTTCCTTGTACAGTGTGCTGCTTGTAGCACTGCATAAATCAGAAACCAGTTATAAGGTTCAGAAAGATTTCTCAGCATGAAGAGACATCCCACAGCTTTCTGGCTTTCTTACCATTCATTCTGGTTAGCCTGCTGGCTGCCATTTCTTTCTTCTTTTTTCCCTCAAATAATGTTTATCAGCTGCTTTTTTTGTGGAACCATAAAATATCTGAACTGGCAAGTGACCTTAAAGTCATTTAGAGATCATTTCACAGATGCAAACATAGTCTAGTGAAGAGACCTGAGGTCAGAAAACTTGGATTTAAATCCTACTTTCCACACCACCTGTACAATCTTGAACTGATTGGTTTGAGAGCTCCTTCTACTCTGAGTCTGTGATTCTATAGCTTATCTAAAGTCACAAAGCTAGTGTGATATATAACCAGCAAATTACCTGATTCCCAACCTGGGTTATAACTATTCTATTACACTGTTTCTTATGGGAGCTTGGTTTTTCATATACTGTCTGGAAGAAAATGTGTTCACACTAGCACTAAAGGTTCTCTTCCCTCTCCCTTTCCCCTCCAGGAATCTTACTTTCTTCAAACAATGAGAGCACAAATGGTGAAGGATCTGGTTTTCCTCCCCCTCCCCCCCCCAGAACCCTACCGATTCATATGAAAAAATGGTGAAATCACAATTAAAGGGCAAATTGCAACCAACCTTGTGGTTTATGGAGAGAAAAATAGAAAGCATTTATAAGATCACAGATTTAGACCTGGAAAGGACTTCTAAAGTCAGAACAGAGGGCCTACAACTCTATTCAACAAATAAAATATTACAATGCATAGTAACAGGTGTCCCCCCTCAGACGCATCTGGATTTTAATTGAATTCTGATCAAAATGAATTTGTATCTAATGTAATTATATTTTCTCAGTTCCAGCCAACTCCACCAGAAAACACAAACATATTAGCTAGATATACTTTTAGAGAATGAGATGCTGCACAACACAATGTATTAATTAATCCCAAAGTTAATCAAGCATCCCTTTACAAACTAACTGGAGTGACAATGTCACATATTTCCCCAAAAGATTGGGGTAGAGGGAATCCCAATCAAACAGGCTGTGCAGAGATGCTACAAAGCAATGATGAAATGGAGACATGTCTAACAATGTGGGGTCTTTTCTAAGGGACAAAAGACTACTGGGTAGGAGCCCGTTTGCCTTTAATCCAGTCTGTGAGACCTGGAAGGGGACCTCTCTAAGGTTAGCTCACCATCTCCCCCGTTAACTCTATAGCCTGGCAAGTACAGCTCCCCACCCACTCGCTCTCCCGCAAGATGACAGTCACATGTACTCTTTGCCACCCGCCCCTGAAACCTTTGGTGCCCTCAGCTCTTTGCTTACCTCCCCTAGGGGGGTAAAGTCATGTTTCCAGATCCCGGCCAGCACACGGTGGGCACCCACAGTCTCTAGGTCCAGATTTGCTGCTGCCTCTGCAAACTCCTAGCTCCTGGAGATCCGCACTCCGGAGTACCCGGAGAAAACACGGGCAGCCCGCGGTTCACACCTTTTGCCTTTTCCAGGGCTACAGAAACCTTTGCAAGCCCGGCTCCTTGGAGCGGGAAGCTGAGCCCACCGCTCCCGTATTGCAGCCCCGGACAGATGTGCAGCTCAAAAATGGGTTACGCCCCTTCCCCAGCTCACTGCCGCGGAGCTAGCCCCGACAGACTGGCAGGAGGCAGCACCAATAGATGGGGAGCCTGCCCAATTGGAGGGGGCGGCAGCCTCAAGTGTAGAGGCGGCAGGGCTTGCAGCAGGAGGCTAGGACGAAGGGAGGGCGGGGAGAAGGGAGAGAAAGAAGGAAGGACGGCAGAGGGTGGGAGAGCCCGTGTTTCGGGGGCTGGGACCAGGTCTGGCAGCGGGGAGAATCAAGGGAGCTCTGGTAGTGATGGGGCTGGGGCTGGGCATGAAGAGGGGGCGGGAGCTCCCTCCCCGCACTAAGTCACCCCATTCTGGTGGGACTGACATTCAGGGCATCTAAAGAGGAGTCAGCGGACAGAGAAGGATCGTGGAAAGGGAGCCCCCTTGAGAGCATAAAAATGCCACTCAAAACAAAGAAATGGAAAAGACCCTTCTAGGAGGAGGCTGAATTTATTGCTCCTTTCCATATCGGCTCTCCAAAGGAGGAAAAAAAGTGAGAGGAAAGACTAAGGAAAGGTGTGGCAGGAAGGTGAGATGAGATGGATGAAGGGTTTACGCGGGCGTCTGGTACTTAATCGCGAGGGGGAGAGCCGCAAGAGCATGTGACTTAGCCAGAAATGGAGAGCCCCCGAGAGCTCAGGAGGAAAGGGGTCCGTACTAATTAATATAATCAGGAAGATAGTTGTAGGCAACAGAGATCCATTCGTGCCTTATTCTTCTCTTGTTTGTCAAGCAAGCAACCAGCCAATCAACAACTATTAAGCTATTTATTACGTGCCAGGTGATAAAGATAAGTACAAAGAATTAAACATTCCCTTACTGCAATGAGCAAGTCAATTTTTTAAATATGCATAGCATAAATAGAAATATATTCAGTCATTAAATACAAGGTAGTTTAGGAGGTAAGGCAGTAACTGCATTTGGGACTGGCTGTCAGAAAAGGTTTTATGCAGAGGATAGTGCTTGAGCTGAGGGATAAAGATAGGGACAGGTAAGAAAGAAGTACATTTTAGATATGCGGCATGGTCAATGCAAGGGCACTTAGGCATGAGATGGAGTGTTATGAGTGTGAGAAGCAGAAGGAAGGCCAGATTGGCTGGATTGCATTACTGTCAGAATTGCTCCTGAAATCCCTATCTTCTGATTCCAAGAACATTTCTCTTCTCACTACACCAAGTGGTGTGTGATAGCTTCCTGAAAAGCTCAAGCACCCTGAGGCTCAGATTATCGATTCCTATTTTTGTTTTGTCTAAAATTCATGTGGCCACTCTTTCCCAACTCCTGATAACAGGCATCCAAGTATGATCCTGACTACTATTTTTAGCAAAAGGAGTGCTACAAATCTTTCCTCAATTATTCTGCAAGGAGGGCATATTTTATCAATCTTGGGCCCTGGGATTAAAGAACAGGCCCTGTCTTAGAAGGGTTCTATAGCTTTGTAAAGAAAGTGAGGGATACCCTACTGAGTAGAATGGGAGAAGAAAATAGGGAAAAGCAGATGGTTTTCCCCTACGGCCATCTAAAATTTTGGTGTTGCTGACAGTGCTTGCCTGCCTCTCTTGCCTAGTTAGCAAGAATTCATTAAAATTTTCTGTCCCTGCATGGGATGGTACCTTTGGATCTACCATTCTTTCCCTAAGAGAACAGTACTTGCAACAAATTTTCATTTGGGATTTATGGCTTGGAATGGTATTCATCTTTTCAGGCATGTTCCAAGAACAGGAGTCTCCCACATTCTGCACAAGGCAATGAAACTAATAACTTTCAAATGTAGTAGTTGAAGGACAAAAACAGTTAATTTTAATGCCCTGATTTATAAGCAGTAGTTCCTCATTGTATTTTCTAAGTCCTTTCTTGGATGGATCTATGATTTCATCCAAATGAATTTTTTTTCCGGCAGGGCAGATGACAAATCATCCATGCTATCATCCTATATAGCTATTGCCCATGTCTTAACATAAATCTTCCATGGAGGAAGGAGAGATCATAAAAAGAATGAAGGCAGACCACTAGTTATCCTGAGCTCTTATTACATGACTTAATTGCTTTTTATTTTCAAATATCTCCAAGAAGCTATCCTATATGCTTCTTCTGGCTTGTAATTTTTCATTCATGTTCACCATTCATCTCTCCATTACACTCTGGTTGGCTTGCACCTAATACTTCAAAGACTGGCATATTATGACTCAGGCATATAGAATCACTAGAAGATATTAATTAAAAAATAAAAAACCAACAATCTCATTTCAGGAAGAAGCTTGGGGTCATTAAAAGCACTACACAATTTTTCAAATGTAATTCAATCTTATCTAATGAATTTTGGATCCAATTTATTGTCTATCTGCTTTCAGTCAAGTAATCTATCAATCAAGAAGTATTTATTAAATGCCTATGAACCAGATGCTATGCCAAGGCACCAAAATTATAAAAGAAAATTAAACAGACCCTGCCCTGGAGGAATCGATACTCCAAATTGGAAGATGAAGATGAAACATAAGTAAATGTAAAAGAAATATAATGAAAGGTGGCAGGTGTGGGGAGGATGGTGCTTAAAAAGACCTCATGTAGGAGGTAGGGCTTGAGCTGAGCTTTGAAGGAAATTAGGATTATTGGAGATGGAGCAGCCAGGTGACACAGTGACTAGAGTGCTATGACTGAAGTCAGGAAGTCTCACTCATCTTCCTGAGTTAAAATCTGGTCTTAGACACTGATTAGCAGTGTGACCTTGAGCAAGTCCCTTAACCTTTTTGCCTCAGTCCTAATCTGTAAAATGATCTGGGGAGGGAAATGGCAAACCACTCTAATATCTTTGCCAAGAAAACCTTAAATGGGGTCACAACAACAGGCAGACTTAAGTAGAAGTGGAGGTGAGGAAGGATGAATTTCAGGATTGGAGGTTGGATTAGAAAAAGGCAGACACAATAAAGGGAGTATCCTGTGAGAGGAATGTCTAGACCAAATGGACTGGGCTAGAATGTGTGAAAGGTGTACTAAGTCTGGAAACGGTAGGCCAGAGCCTGATTGTGAAGGGTCACAGCAAACATGAGTATGTATTTTATCCTAAAAGCAAGAGGGAAGTTGCTGGAGTTTTGGTAGCTTTAGACCTCATCTGTTTGGCAGATGTGTGGAAAACGAATCAAAGAAAGATATTGTAAATAAGGATATTGCAGTAGTCCAAGAGGTGAGAGGTCTCAACAGAGGTGGTAGCCATGGTATTCAAGTTGTCACATGATGAAGACATGACTGACAGAAGTGGGACTGAAAGGAGCATCTGAAGTCAGGCTCAAGCTGGCATCATGTTGGATAGATGGGTAGGTGCGGGAGAATGAGCAGGAGAGGAAGCTCCAAGGTTGTGAATACATCTGACTGGAAGAATAATGATGCCCTCAACTGAAATTGGGAAGTTTGGAGAACTAGGAGAAAAACGCCCTGGACAAGTTGAGTTTGAGATGCCTACTTTAGGACATCCAGTTAGACAGCAGGTGATGCAGGAGCAGAATTTATGAGACATGGGATGAATACTTATGCATTTGCAGTCATAATTAAACTCCTAAGAATAATAAGGTCACTAAAAGGGAAGATAGAGATGAAGACCTAGTATAGGGCCTTGGGTTATAGCAATAGCAGGGAGAAGTATGGATGATAATCCAGAAAAAACTGAGAGCATTGAATGTAGACAGCTTTTCCTAAGAGTTTGGTCGTGAAAGAGGAGAAACATAGGATAAAACAGAATCAAACCCACAAGGAATGGGGAATGCATTTGGGCAGGACAACAAATCAAAGCCTCAGCACCCCTAGATGGAAATGAGAGAAAGGGAGCTATTTCTACCTAGGTAAAGGCTTTACTTTTGAATTAGACAAATTTAAGAATCTATATAAATCTTAGCTATTATGGTTATTATTAAGTATATAACTACTCTTTTAAAAAGCATTCCATTATTATTAGTGTTTTCTTAAGCAGATGTCACCAAGGGCAACACTTGTGGGGAAAAAAGTCTCTATATTTTGTTGTCTGAAAGTAAAATCCAATTAAGATTCTTTTTTGGTATTCCCCATGTTTGGGGTTACCTACCAGCTTCTGTGATATGAGCTGGAAGCTGGGTGATGAATATGTACAGTATTAGACTTCAAGTTGGAAAGCCCTGAGTTTGAATCCTGCATCAGACATTTATTAGCTGTGTGACTTAGGCAAGTTTTATGGGATTCCTATATCTCAGTTTCCTTATCTGTAAAATGAGGATAATAATTGTACCTATGTCCCAGAACTTTTGAGGATCAAATAAGTTAACATGTGAAGTGCTTTGCAAACATTAAAGTGCTACATAAATGCTAGTTATTATTAGATTTTACTATTATGTATTAAAAGTACTGGAAGAAACTTAACAGAAGTGAGGGACAGTAGTTTTCTATCTGTTCTCTCATGAATAGTTATTTTCCATGTGTCTCTAGAACCCCAGACTCACTCAGAAGACCCAGGTTCTAATGTTGGCTTTGACCCCAATTCTATGTGAGGCTGTGGACAATCCATATGATGAAGCCTCAGCTTATTAACCTGTAAAATGAATGAGATGGATTGGGCTCTTCTCTTTATTAAAATTCTGTACTGTCACCTATTCAGTAGAGGATATTACAGCAAAAGCAGAAGCAGGCACAGTTAAACATATAGCAGAGATGGCACTAATTCTATATCAAGAAGGGAAAGAAAGTAGAAGGGGAAGAGATGTCAGAATTAGAAATAAGTAATAAACAATTTTAAATATATTAAAATTATTTTATTTAATTGAATTGCACAAGGACTGATAAAGACTTCCATGATGTAAGCAAATCTATACATGATTATGTAAATCAGGCACTACAAATACAGGCTTCTGGGTAAATTTCCAATATGGTTCCTGGAAGATACACCTAATCTGGAGAAGAAAAGAGAAATTAAAGTAATAATAATAATAATCATTTTTTTGTGCTGCTGAACATTACAATATAAAATCTTTATTTTATGTTCTAAAATCTTCATAAAAATAGAGGGGTTCTCCTTGAATTTAACTTACCAATTCAAAACAATCCATTCACTTGTTCGGATACAGGATCCAAGTCAATGTCATAGAAACAGGGCCGAGTTGGGAGACCAGGCATTGTACTCATCTAAGGAACAATAAGAATTGTAAAAATAAGCAATCCAATCCTAACAACCCTCTACCTTCTTCTACCTTCTAGAACCAAACCAAGGAACAAAGTCAAATAGTTTTTCTCATCATCTGTCAAGGGAGTCAACGTGAATAGTTATTGGACTTCCTTAAAGAATCCATTACATTTCATATCACTTAAAAATTCTGCCTCATAGAATTAAGAATATTAGAGCTGGAGATAACCTTAAAGTTCATCAAATCCAATGCCCTCATTTTTTATAAGTGAGGAAACAGAAAGGTTAGGAATCTAAGGTTCCACAACTAGTTAGTAAAAGCCATGACTGTAATTCTGGTTTCTTTACTTTTGATGCAATGTTTTATAACACTATGATGATTTTTGGCTTTATTTTTATTTATCTGAATAGTTTTAGTAACACCTTTTGCTTTTATAGCATATTTAATTTCTGAATGTATTTTCATCTATCATTGCAAGCCTTTCCTTGCAATAGAGATGAAAACAACAAAAAGAATTCTGCAAAACTAACCAGTACATTCCATACTTATAGTCCCCTACTCCCTTATCAGTGAAAGGAGGAAGGTATATATTTTTTTCTTCTTCTTAGGATCAAAACTTGGTCATAAAATTCAATTTCATTTTTACTAATCTTCCTATTTACATTCTCAGTCATTGTATATACGTTTTCTTCTTTTTACTTTCTTTTGCATTAATTCATTTGAGTTTTTTCAAGCTTCTATTTGTCATTTCTGATGGTAGAATAATATTCCATTATATTCATGTACCCCAATGTCTAGCCAATCACTTGGTACAGTTTTTAATTAGCTACCACAAGACTTATAGTTAGAAATATTCTGGTATGTAAGGGACCTTTCTTTTGGTCTTTGACTTCCTTAGCATATATGTCCATGAGGGAAGAATCTCTGGGGATGGAGATTTTAGTCACTTTTTTTCTGCATTATTCCAACTTGTTTTTGAGAATGGTCAGACCATTCACTAACAGTATATCATATGTCTTCCAGAAAAGGTTCCAAAATCAACTACAGTTATATCTTGTCATCTTTGCCAACTCTGCTTCCTATTACAAAAAAAAAAAAAAAAAAGAAAAAGACTGAGAGACAGACCTCTACCCTATATAATTCTATGTAATTCTTATAACTAATCCAATTAGCACTAGACTTTTTTTCCCCCTAGTCCCCACCCCTCCTCTAGACGGCAGGAAATCCACTACATGTTATGTTAAAATACTTGAAAAATCGATATATGTATACATATTTCCACACTTATCTTGTTGTGCAAGAAAAATCTTATCTACAAGAAAAAAAATCTGAGAAAGGAAACACAATGCAAGCAAACATCAATAGAGAGCATTGAAAATGTTATGTTGTGGTCTACATTTCATATCCCCCTCTCTTGTAAATGCAACCACTTCGTGGGATTCATTATTTGAATGGTATCATCAATACTAATCAACAATCTCGGAAACAAAATTCAGGGACTCAGGAATCCTCTGAAGTTAGCATTTGGTGCCAAATGTCATTTATGATCTATGACCAGAAAAGTTAAAATGACATAAAGTTGGAGTTTAAGGTGAAGGAAGAAAACAGGATCAATCAGAAAATAAAGATGTAAAGATTAGCAATTACATAAAGACAAGAAAGACATAGAGATGTTAGTAAAGCTGGTAAAAAACACCTCATATAAATGTTAAAAACAATCTACGGGACTTTGTGAAGTTCCCAGGACATCCTCTGGCAAAAAGTTATCAATCTGTAGAATAAAAGGCAGGGGCTCAGATGGAGCTCACCCACCCACCCACTGCTCAGGCAGATTTTCTGGGAAATCTGTTACTAAATATCTTCAGGAAGTGTTCCTAGGTGACAAGCAATTCTATAATTGAATTCTTTGAGTTACTGCTAAATATTGTATACATATGAATTTTGGAAACAAAATTACTGCTGACTCTGTATATGTTCAAGCAGATGGAAAGCTTGTAGTCGATTATAGTCAATACTCATTTAAGGTTTTAAGATGCATTCTCCACTGACTTAAGACATACAGGCAAATGGTAAATCTGAAGCAAGGGGTTCAACAGGCTTTTGATACTCTCCCATCTGGAAGGTTTTTTTTTTTTTTAAACTGGTTTAACCTTTTATTTTATATCTTTAATTCTCTACTCATATTTATGTCTTATCTTTAACAATGCAACATAATATAGTTTGAATTATTTGAAAGGAAAAAACAAAATGTACCGTTGAAGGTACTATTATGAAGTAATTTGAGATAAGGTAAAAAAAAATGATTAAAATATTTCATACTCTTTGATCTAGAGATCCTACTAGACATATACCCTAGGTCAAGGAAGAAAGAAATTTCCCACATATGCCAAAATATTCATATTAACACTTTCTATAGAAGTAAAGCCCTGGAAACAAAAGAGCACCCACTGAGTGGGGAATGGTTAAACAAATTGTAATAAGTGAATGTAATGGAATACTAATAATAAGCTAATGATAATAATAAAAAATGACAAACATAAAGAATTTTTTTGTTTTACAGAATTAAGAGAAATCTTGTATGACTGAAGAAGATGAAGCAAGAAAATAATATATATAATAACCACAATGCAAAATGAAAAAAGCAAACCACAAAACTGAATGCTGTATAATTATAATGGCCAAGTTTGTTTCAGGAGAAGAGTTGAGAAAATATACCTCTTTCTTTTCATTGCAAAGGTAAAGAATTGTATATGTTATCAGAAACAATTAATACATTGTTTTAATAAACTGCTTCCCCTCTTCCTTCTTAAAATTATTTTTGCTACATGAAATAGTTTACTGACTGGTAGGAGAGGAGGGAATATATTCAGAAATAAATGTGAGCAATTAAAATGATTAAATTTTCTTTTAAAAGATGTTCATTTAAAATCACATTGTTGATACAATTGATTGGCTCAAGCCTTTAAAACTAGGATTTTTTCAGGAAAGACAGCAACACTAAGAAGATTGTAAGATATATCAATGAAAAAAATTCAATCATCTTTTCTATTTAAAAGTTAATTTGTCTTCTAAAACATAACTTGTTATCTTTCACTTGTATAGTTTAAGTTGACTTAAATATGACAACTTTTTTGTACAATGTATTTTATAAATGCTTAAAAGGACTGAACGTGTGCTCTGTGATATTCAAAAGCAGTAAATTGAATTGATAGATACATATGGTACAAAGAAAGGACAATGTAAATGAAGTTACTTGGAAGTAAAACTGTAAATAAGAACTGTGCATTAAATACCCTCTTTTCCCTCAATCTCTAATTCCCTTTATGAAAAGTTTTTTGTAAGCTTCCAAGTTAGAAAGAACCAAGAAAACAAATACACTAAAATATAAGTCACTTAACTTAATGTCTTATCCCTCCTGGGTTCCTCTATTTTCAACAGGGACAATTTCCCAGTCCAAAGGATTCTAATGGCAGAATTTCAGATACCTGCCATGAAACTCAGAGAGATATGGGTAGGAGGTAGGAGCAGGAAATGCAGCCTTCCTGGTGTCCCCAAATAATATACCACATCTACTTCTGTGAACAAGGCCCATCCTGAGCTCAATCAAAGTCACAATGGATGTGAGAAAACTCTAGGTTATTATTTAGCAGAGGCAGCACTCCCACCATACTTAAATGCAACCAAACAGTTTACCTCAGCAGGAGTAATCATTCTGATAGGTCTGATTCCAATTTCCTCCTCAGTCAACAAAGCTTTTGGCTATTTAGCCACTTACTGGTGACTATAGGAATAAACTTAAAATAGGAAGCATAATTATGAACAACATCTCAGGCATCATTCTCTGGGCAGCACTTACCGTCCCCACCAAAGGGTACAGGAAGCCAGCACCAACACTGGCCCGGATGTCACGGATTGGCAGAACAAAACCTGTGGGTACACCTTTCTTCTCTGGGTCATGAGATAAGGACAGATGTGTTTTAGCCATGCAGATGGGTAGGTTTCCAAATCCCTAAAGAGCAAGGAAGAAGCAATCAAGAAATGTTTAAATTAATTGAACACAATATCATTTAAACATTGTAATTATCATGACCTTTACACTTCTTTCTAAAGCTAAATAACTTTAATTTCTTTTGTATCTATCTGGCAGGACCTCAATGACAAGTATCTTCTGTCTAGTTATCAAAGATTAAAAATATATTAGATACTAGTCAGATAAGAGATTAAAACACTTAGAAATTTAAAGCACAGCTGAAATACATTGTTTCAAGTACTCAAATGATATAATTTGCATATTTGTATTGATAAAGGCAAAAGATACAAATATTATACCAATGCTTTCCAAAAGGATCTCATCCCAGTCCCTCATTTTATAGGTGAAAACAACCTGGTAAAGCTGGAGACAGAGTTTCTAGTTCAATGCTCCTTCTGCATTCTCATTAAAGTAGTAAAGAGAATAAAACTCATAAACTCCTACCTGCTTTGTGTAGAGTTCAACTTTATGCTGAGCCTCTGGCAGTAATTCGATGTCATCAGCCCCATAGATTTTCTGTGCAATTATCCTGATCTTGTCTACAACAGGGAGCTGGGGGGGTGGGTGTATTGATGGGGAAGGAGAGACAAGGGAATGATTGTCATGTAGTCACTTATAAGAACATTCACAGAGCGAGAAAAGAAGGCACAAAATATTTCTCTTTTTTTAGATGTGTCAGATTTTCCAAATACTGTTCTACTATTATCGACATTTCTTTTGCTACTGAAATATGGGAATTAAAAGCACAGTAGATAGTATGGAAAATGTCCACCAAAACAAGGGAGAAAACATGACTTATTTTTTTCTAAGTGAAGGACTATGAGTACCAAATGATACATACAAATGTACTATCTTTGCTTAACTTGTTTTTTAAAAAAGATTTTCTTGGTGACAAGAAGGTTCTATGGGATGAGGACAAGATACCAGGGAAAGTGTCTGTAGGTAAGAAAACCCCCCAACAAACCCAAAAGACATCACTAAAACTTAAAAATCCCTCAGTACTAGTATATCAAGGAAATGGAATATTCTTGTTCTATAAAAAATGATGAACAAATTTTCTTTAGAAAGGCCTGTAAAGATTTACATGAACTGATGATGAGCAAAACAAGCAGAACCAGGAATACACTGTATATAATAATCAACTATGAAAGACTTGGTTCTTCTCAGTAGTTCAGTGATTCAAAGCAATCCCAATAGCCTTTGGACAGAAAATGCCATCTGCATCCAGAAAAAGAAGTAAGGAGACTGAGTTTAAGTCAACACATGCTATGTTCACTTCTTTTTTCTGGTTTTGGTTTTTGTTTTTTAAAATCTCTTCCATGGTTTTTCTATTTTGCTGAACTTTCTCTCCCTACATGATTCATAAAGTAATGTGTACCCAAAACAAAACAAAAACACCACAAAACAAAACCAAAAAACCCTCAGCAGCCTCTTGCTTTTTATTACACCAAATATCAGGATTTCCTGGCTGGCCCTGCCTACTTTCTGGGGTAGGAGAAAAACATCATTCCAATATGTTCCCTCCACAGCTCTCTTGGCCTAGCCTGCATGCCCCCTGCCATTCATTATCCCCTCGGCAGGTAACTTGATTAAATCTGCCCGTGGGTGAGTACTTCCTCCCCCTTCTAGTTACACATCTTAAGGCTAAACCCCTAGGGATGTTGATAATTTATCTGAATTTATTCTCTATCCCAATTTCTTCCTCATCTTGGTGATTCAGCTCCATCCTTGTTCAAACTCTATTTGACCTCTAGCTTACTACCAAATCTTTTCCACCCACCCAGCTATACAATGTCCCATTCTCAAGCTCAATCACCCCCATTCCACATTGCACAACCTCAAACGCCCCCTAAGTAACAAACTTTCACCTTAAAGCCCTTCCTGACCCACTCCTCTATCTTCTTGCTCTCACTGAGATCTGGCTTTCTTTTGGTGACAGAGACCCTGGCCACACTGTCCAGCACTGGATGTACCTTACTATTCATACCTTGACTCAGTGCTAGAAATGGGGTAATTGTCTCCTTCTTGCTCTCCATTGCCACTAAAGTCTTCTCTGAGATGCACTCATTCTATATTTATCATTCTATCAAAATACTGGGAGCTCATCTTCTTTTCTCAATGAGTTTAAAACCTGGCTCATTTTTTCTCTCCTGTCTTTATATCAGGAAACTTCAACATACATAATGATAGTCCCTCAACTTCCTAGGTACTCAACAGCCTCTTTCCTATCCCAGCCACACACAGGGATCTTGATCTTGCCAATACCTACAATTATTTTATTTCCATATCTTCAAACTCTGAGATTCCCATATCTGATGATTTCTGTTGTCATTTTATCTCTCCCTCACAATCTCAATCCTGTTCTTCATTTTCACCCCACCCTATCCACTCTTTCTCCCAGGAAGCTGAGTTAGCTACATTCTGCTCCTTTCTCCATCATTCCTTGGGGGAACCAGTTCCACTCTGCACTGTTGTGCTCTCTGGGAGCCCTTATTCTGTAATCCAATTGCTGCTCTCACCCTCACAAACATGCATTTTGGATTATTCCCATTATCCACTACCTTCTCTCCTTTCTCTACTGTGTTGACTGGGTTCATTACAACTTTAGATCATATAATTTCAATCGAGCCTTCACTGCAGCAAGACAATATTTTTACTATTCTTTATCCCTAATGTCTCACTCTTCATAGTAGCCTTTCTGTACTTTTTAGCCCCTTTTCAATCTCCAAACCCCCCCAAAAAACCCAAAAAGAATTCACTTCCTAAGAGCTCCCTCATTTCCCCTCTTCCTTCTCTCATATCACTGAGGTCTTCAGATACTATATCCTTCTTCACCCCATTTCACAAAGAAGGGGCCTTGCTCTTTGCCAAGACAAACCTTAAAAGTAATTCTATTGCTTCTCATCTTCTCCAGCAGACTGATTCCCTATGTTATCCACACCCATTTATTTATCTTCAACCTTTCACATTATACCCTGGCTTCTGCCCTCACCTATCAGCCTCAGCCCCAACCCCCAAATAAGATATCTTGCAGTCACCTTAAATTCATCATGTACAAAACTGAACTTAACTTTCCCCAAGACACTTCTACCTTTTTCTGACTGTGCAGGGCTCACCTTCTCAGCTATACAAGTTCACAACCCAACTGTCATCCTAGACTACTCACTTTTCCTTAACTCTCCCCTCCCCCCAAATCCAATCTCTTGCCAAGACCTGTTGATTTTACCTTTGTAACATTGTTTGCCCAGGCCCCTTGTAGGTGACTAGGTTCACAGAAAATGCAAAACTATCTTGAGGAATAGAAAGAATAAAAGAAGTTTCAACTATCCATAGGAAAATTTGCACGTAACCCTGGATCATCCTGGGACTGCACCTTCTTCATTCTGTTTCTATATAACACCTGACCTGACCAGGGAATCCATGATACTATTTGCCTGGTTGTCATCCAGGATGAATGAGTAAACTCACCTTAACAATTCAATCAGATTAATTAGCCCAACCTATTGATAACCAAGTTGGTATGAACCCCTGTCTTTGGTATTCTCTCAGAGGGAATATCAGCCTAAAATTGGCAGAATTAGGGCACTCTTTCTTTCCTGTGATATCACCACCACCCGGTACATGCCCTCACATCTCACCTCACTGCAGCAAGGTTTCTTCTTGGTCTTCCCTCCTCCAGTCAAAATGATCTGACCATGTCACTCTTCTTATCCCCATCATTCAATAAAACCTGTTGATTCTCTTATTACCTCTAAGAATCAAATATAAAATCGTCTATTTGGCATTCAAAGCCATTCAAAACCTGACCCCTTTTCTCTCTCTCCAATTTTCTCATGACTTAATCTCAAATTTTGTAATAAAATGACATACTGGCTTCCTTCTTTTTTCTTCTACAAGACATTTCCATCTGTTGACTCTAGGCATTTTTCCCCAGAATGCTCCCTCCTTTCCCTCCATTCTCCATCCCCACCCCCACTCCCTGTGATTTCTCCCCTTTTTTTATCTGTCTTCTGGCCTTCAGATCCCAGCTTCTACCAGAAGTTTTTCTCAATTCCTCTTAATGCTGGTGCCTTCTCTTATTCAATCATCTCTAGCTTGTCCTACATACATCTTGTCTGTACATACATGATTGTTTTCAAGCTGCTTCTTCCATTAGACAGTGAACTCCTTAAGATAATGATTTTACCTTTCTTTATATCCCCAGTACTCAGCATAGTTCCTGAGGAGCTTAATAAATGTTGGTTGACTTCATTTGATCTAGAATTTGCTTTTCTGATATGCCATTCCCACAGTTTTAGTTCACTTCTATGAGAATTATGCCCAAACCTTTTAAGTCCTAAGAGCTAGTCCATAGCTGCCTGACTGACAGCTTCACCTGGATTTACTAACCCAAGTATTTCAAGCTTACCATATCTTAAACTAAACTTATTTTCTCTTTAAACCTTGATCCTCCTGCTTCTGCTTCATGAAATCTTCCTAGTTGCCCAGGAGAGATATCCCAGTTATTTTCAACTCCTTCCTCCTCATCTCCCACATTCAATTAGTCATTAAATCCCTGTTGATTTCATCTCTGCCATGCCTCTCAAATGAGTCTCATTTTCATTCACATGGTTATTACCCTAATTTAGGTCTTTATTTCTTATCAACTAGTTTTTTGCAGTAACCTTCCAGTCCCTACCCACCACTTTAATCCATACACACTAGTCCCAGAGAACATCTTCCCAAAGAATAGTTCTGATCCTATTGCTTTGCTGATTAAAGAAAGTAAAAACAAAACCACACAAAACTGAAATAAAATCTCTCTTTATTTCCCTGAATGTCATACTTTCTATAATCTGATTATAACCTACCATTTAAATCTTATTTTCTGTGTCTTTGTAGGATTATAAATTAACCTTAGAGACCATCAAGTTCACTTCCCTTATGTTACATGGAAACATACAGGGGTTAACTACCATGTCCATGGTTTCTGGAGGAACTAGGGCTAGAACCCAGTTTTTCTGACTCAAATCCAATGCCCTTTTCCAGTACACCAAAATGGTTTCTAGAATTAAATTCTTCTGTTTAGCTTTTAAAATTCGATACACTCTGATTCCAATCCACCTTTCCAGCCTCTTTGGACATCATTTTCCACTCCTGTCCTTTTTGATTTAACTTATTGGTTCAATAATACACAATACACAATAAGTACCAAACTTATTGGTAGAAGGACCAATCCTTATTCTTTATTCCTCACTCCATTGTTTTGTCTCTGTGCTTTTGACCAGACTGTCTCATGCCTAGAATGCTCTCCCTCATCACTGCCACCTCATAAGTGTACCTCTTTTCCTTAAAGATGTAAATCAGACCCCATCTATCTTCTGCAAAATGGTGTCTCTCCCAAACTAATTTATATTTAACTATACTGTCCATATGCATGCATATGTATATATGTATTAATTTTATATTTATGCTGTATTTATTTTGAAATGTACTTGTGGTGTCCTTGATTAAAATGCAAGCTTACTCCAAGTAGTGTCTGTTTCATTCTTTGTACTTGTATCTTTAGATACAGAAATTAAAACAGATGAATTTCATGGTAATAACTCTACAAAGGCTAAAAGTATGGCATTAAACTGTAATTTAATGAAGGCATTTCTATAAGAAGTGGTAGTTTGGTGAAGTATGATCAAACAAGAAGAGATCTAGATATCCATGAAGGAATAAGGAAAAAGATCAGTTAACTGAAAGTTGGAAGGCTAATGGATTCTTCTATTCCCTTTACCCTATCACCACACTCATATAACTATATTATCAATCACTATTCTCTTAGCTTAATGAGGTTTCTTGACACAGAAGATATTATTGTAGACAAATTTAAAAAATAAGAATTTCTCAATGTTCAACATGGTTTCTTCCACCAAAATGTTTTATACAAGTATCATACTTCAAAGTCCATGGTATAGAAAATGAATACCACAACCACCAACAAAAACCTATATAAAAGATTTGAGCAGAATTAAAACATCATTCTTGTGTTCTAAACCAAGTTGCTGGTTATTGGTCTTGTTTTATACCCAGAATATTCTGAAAGAACTAGAATACAGGCTTGAAAACAAAACAAACTGCTCTGTGAATTAACCTTATTATAGAGTTTATGCTACAAGAACATGGTTGTTGGGCCTGAGCAAATTTAATTTACCACTAATGTCAAAAGTGATCAAATTCCGTAGAGGCAATTCTATTCTGCACCTGAGGGTTTCACTGAACTCTTGAAATCAGGAGGTGAACTGAAAAATACACAATTCCTTCTCATGTTAGGCTGGTGGTAAGAAAAAGGTTTTCTATTCTTTAAGTTGCCTCTATTTAGGCACAGCTACTCATTCTACCTCTATGTATGGCATATTAGGTCAAAATATTAAGATATTAAGTACAAAAGATTGAGCTCTAAATTTAACTCTAAATGTGAGGACTTCTGTTCCAATGGACTATGTGAATAGCAAAATGCTGTTCAATGGCACAACTGTTTCTCCAGATTGACCTGCTGAATCACTATTCTAGTAGCAGGGCTGAAGAAGATTTGATCCATAGTAATAAAATTCTTTCGAGATGATGAAAGTAACTAAGTGAGAACACAGAAATTAGCAGAATGCCCGGGACAGAGTCCAATCAGATAGTGAGTCACAAAGAGACCTCACTTACCTCCACATCATAGAGGAGCTGGAAATGACTTGGTGCCTGGGATGCTCTCTGGACAGCATGAGCAAGGGCAGCAGCTCCCTTCCCTCCTTCTGCCCAGTGAGTGCACTTAACAGCATCAAAGGCTCCGGCTTCCTTAGCCAGATGAACAACCAGCTCCACTTCTGCTTCAGTATCAGTCCTGTAAAGACAGAACTCAATATTGCCAAATAGCTGCCACATTAAGACAGAACTAAGGTAGTCTTTATGCAGGCTAGACTTTAGAGTGTAAGCTCCTTGAGGGTAGAGATGGTTTCTCTTTTTATTTCTATTTGTATTCCCAGTGCTTGGCATAGTGCCTGGCATATAGTAAGTTCTTTATAAATGCTTGTTGACTGACTACTAGATGTAAATTATTAAAAGGGCTTAACTGCTACAAAATATAGAAAACTATGATACAGACTTGAAGATGATAAAAGTCAAATACCTTCTGTGAAATATAATGACAAACTCTAAGTCATATGATCCTACAGCAGATCTAGTCTTGTCAGAATCCTGTGGTACTAGGCATAACATCAGAACTTGAATATCCATTTAAAGACTTATTTGGGAATAACACTGGAGCATCATTCCTTCCCCCACATCAGTAATACAAAGGGACAACCTCTTATCTTAGAGCTTTAGCTAAGACAATAGACTTCATCTTTTCCATTCAGTGGGAGAAGTTTTGTTCTTCAGAGAAAAGGTTCTATATAATTCCAACCAAAACAAACAAAAAGGAAAGCACTCCCTGGAGCCTGGTGATAGGAACATAATGTAATTAATCTACACACTGCCAAATCTGCACAGGTGGGTTGTTCATTCCTATCTATGCACTAGAATCAGGATTTCTACACCTATGTTTTCTTTTTCTTCTATTTTGACAGATATTACATCTAACCTTGTGGCAAAATAAGAAATTGTTATGGTGAAGGCATTCTAGTAATCCCAATATGACTCAAGGCAAGATACATCAAACCCTCCTGAAGGCATGTTCCACCACCCAATTTTTTGGGCTCTGACACAAATATTTGTGGCCAACAAAAACAGTCAGGTCCTTCTAGGAGAGTCAGATCACATCCAACAAAACTTCCAGTGAGAACGCCCACAAAACACCCTGATAACTAATTCAACAAGAACTCACACTTGTTTAGTGCTTTAAAGTTTGCAAAGTACCTTCCTTACAACAACCCTGTGAGACAGTTAATTTATCACCAGTCCTACTTTATATTTATACAAATAACTCAATTACTTTTCAGAGCAACTTTGGCTTTTGCTTCTTTTGTTTTGTTTTTTAAATCTGGGTTTCCACATGCCAACTAAATTTCAAGTGCAGGGGCAATTCACAGGCCAGATCCCCTTATCAGTCATCATGGGAGCTTTGACCTGCTTCAGTTTGATATTCCTTAGCAACGTGGTCATATCTGACTCCAGAAGCTCACCATATTCATGCCAAACAGTGCAGACATTGGTTTAACAATTGTAGCTCATTCCTGAGCTCAAGAAAATCCCCAGTTTCATCTTCCCTGGTAACAGAGATTACAGTTGTGTGCCAACACACCCAGCAACCATCTTCTATCTGCAAATTCTCTTTCTTAAATGCACTTACTTGTATGTACTTACTTGAATGTATTGACAGCCACGACTACTGGAATACCAAATGTCCTGGCATTTTGAATTTGTTTGCCCAAGTTGCAAAAGCCTTTCCCCAACAATTCCAGATTCTGTAAAAGTTAAGAGTGAAAAATGTTTTATGAAGGCAAAAAAAGTATAGCAGAGATGCCTTTTTCTTTTCTTTCTTTATTAAAGCTTTTTATTTGCAAAACATATGTATGGGTAATTCTTTAACATTGACCTTTACAAAGCTTTCCATATTACAAATTTTTCCCTCCTAGTCCCCTCCCCTCCCCTAGATGGCAGGAAGTCCACTACATGTTAATTATGTTAATATATTTGACAAATCGAATATATATATACATATTTCCATACTTATCTTGTTGTGCAAGAAAAATCATATCTACAAGAAAAAAAAATCTGAGAAAGGAAACAATGCAAGCAAACATCAACAGAGAGCATGAAAATGTTATGTTGTGGTCCACATTTCATATCCCTCTCTCTGGGTATATATGGCTTCCTTCACTGAACAATTGGAACTAGTTTGAAACATCTCATTGTTGAAGAGAGCCATGTCCATCAGAATTGATCATCATATAGTCTTGTTGTTGCCGTGTACAATGATCTCCTGGTTCTGCTCATTTCACTCAGCATCAGTTCATGCAGGTCTCTTCAAGTCTCTCTGAAATCGTCCTGCTGGTCGTTTCTTACAGAAGAATAATATTCCATGACATCATATACCATAATTTATTCAGCCATTCTCCAACTGATGGGCATCCATTCAGTTTCCAGTTTCTAGCCACTACAAAAAGGGCTGCCCCAAACATTCTTGCACATGTGGGTCCCTTTCCCTCCTTAAAGATCTCTTTGGGATATAGGCCCAGTAGAAACACTGCTGGGTCAAAGTTTAATAACTTTTTGAGCATAGTTCCAAATTGCTCTCCAGAATGGTTGGATCCGTTCACAATTTCACCAACAATGTATCAGTATCCTAGTTTTCCCACATCCCCTCCAATATTCGTCATTATCTTTTCCTGTCATTTTAGCCAATCTGACAGGTGTGTAGTGGTACCTCAGAGTTGTCTTAATTTGCATTTCAGAGCTGCCTTTTTCAAAAGTGTCTCGTACATAAATGTACATTGTACACCTCAGAAACAAAGCAAGTTGCTCTGATGACCAACAATGAAATTAACCTGATTTTGTGCAGGTCAAGTGACAACCAAAGTCCTTTATTCTTAGTTTCAACTAGTCTCAGCATTTTGGGATGAATTTAATATGTCCATTATAAGTGAAAAATCAAACTTTCTTCCTTGAAACTCCTGGAAAAATATATGGTTATTTGTTGTTCAGTTGTGTCTGACTCTTCAATTATCCCCTTTGAGATTTTCTTTGCAAAGATACTAGAATGGTTTATTTTTCCTTTCCCAGCTCATTTTACAGATGTGGAAACTATAACAGGATTAAGTGACTAGACAGCTAATAAATGCCTTGAAGCTAGATCTGACTCATCTTTCTAGCTCCAGGCTAAGTTACCTTGCTGCTCATATATATTTATTAACACCATTTAAATTTTTTAAAAGACTGGCTTATATCACAAACACACACATATGTATATAAATAAATTAGACCAGAAACAGAACAATTATAATACTTTGATTCCTGAAAAAAATGTATGTACTTTCACCTTTAAATGAATGTCCATCTCAGGTCCCTCAGGATGACCTGCATAATAGTAATATAGCCTGACCCCATCTGACAAATTTACATACCTTGGTTCTATTTCTGAAGAGTGCTGTTCATACTGAATGAAAACAATTTAAAAGGAAGGGAAAAAATTTGGTTGGAATATTTCTTCCCCCAAATATATAAGCACTCAATTAGTTTGTCAAGATTGACTGAGGATAAAGGTTTAAGTGTAGAGTTTTGTTAATGAAGAAAAAAACTGAAGTGACTAGGTTGGTCATTTTAATTGAGGAAAGAAATCTGGAGAGGCAGGACGTCATATATTTATCTCTTACACTTCAAATTTACAAAATAATCATAAAAGGCAAATTAAACTAGTAAGATTGACCCAAGGTTGCAAAACATTTTCAGTGGCCTATTTTCAATGTTTCAAATGGAGTAGGGATATAAAACTGAGTAGTCAAGATGACTACAAAAACTCACTAGAATGCAAAGAACTGAAGATCTGAGACAGCAGAAGACTCTGCTCCTCAAACAAACTACTTCTAAGCAAACATTTCAGTTTGCTTCTGGAAAAAGTAAGAGAGAAATGGATAACACAAATATGAACTGTATTCAGGTTTATGCTTTAAAGAGTTGGGGTAAAGTCTATTTCTTATTAATTTACATGGAAATAATCATGAACATAGATGGATTTCTTAAAACATGTCTTTTTTGTGCATTTTCTGTCCAAATCTCGTTCACTCATTTCAGTCACGTCCAACTCTGTGATCCCATTTGGGATTTTCTTGGCAAAGATATTGGAGTGGTTTGCCATTTCCTTCTCCTTCCCCTTCCTACCGGTGTAAGCAGGGTTAAGTGATTTGCCCAGAGTCACACAATTAGTAAGTGTCTGAGCCCGAATTTGAACTCGGATCTTCCATTGTACCACCAATATTCACATTTTTATGGTATTTCATGCCTTTCCTTGCAAAGTGCTTTGTGAGATTAAGACTGCAATTATTACAATCATTTTACAGACAAACTGAGGTTTTAGAAATGCAGAATAATATGCCCACAATTTTGCATCTAGTATCAGAGCTGGGGTTTGAATTTAAACCATCTGGCTTAAAAATCTATTAAAATTTTTTTCCAAAAATAGTCTATAATTCAAACTCAAGATTACCTCTTCTGTGTAATCCTTCGGTAGAGGCATTCCAGCAGTGACCTGGGTGGGGGGAGGGGAGAGAGAGAAAGAGAAACTATTAGTAAATTGAAGCATTTTCCACATATAACTTTATTTTAGCTTTTAAATCTAGGTCCTTTCTGCCGAGGACACATATTTCCCAATCCACAACATTTGACTAGCCTTCACAGTTATTTGGCACTTATTTTAAATACCTCCCCATGGTAATGGTGATGCCCTGAATTTTAATATGAAACCAAAAACTATGTTTAGAGAAATGAATCATCAAAGGGGTCCATCAATGGATAATTCATGTTTTGGCCACATCAACTGAAAAAGAAAATCTAACAAAAAGATAAGTTGTGGCAAGAACACACATGCCACTGAAATTAGGGGTAGGAAAATACTGAAACGTGTAAATGGACAGCAACAGTTATTTGTTGAGCAGCTCTTATGTTTTAGGCACCAAGCTAGAACCTCAGAAAACACAAGGCACTATGTGATGAGTTCTAGGTTGCGAAACACATGCAACCTAGCTGAGAAGACAAAAACATATCTTCACTTGTATGTTCACAAGGGTGAAACCAATGGACTAGTTTAAGGAAACTATCACAGAAAAAGTGGAAAGGGAAAGTTATATAAGACTTGGACTGACAGAAGGAGAACAAGATTCAAGGCAGGAAAAACTGCATAAACCAGAAGTGATCCGGTCTGACTGGAATTGGGGGCTACAGTGGAGAGAGGAATGGAAGAATGATCAAAGAAGGAAGTTGTGGATCTTAGGACCTTGACTTCCATGCTAAGGAGTTTATACTTTCCCCTGTGAACAACAAATTCTTTATCTTCCCAACCATATTAAGCTATCTGAGAACACAGAAAAATAAACAAATGGAAGTAGCTTGACATTTCCTGATATGTATATCCATACTGACACAAATATATCAATTGCTTGAACTAAACAAAAAATTAGCATGTGTTCAGAAGAAACATAAAAAAAAAAAAAAAAAAAAGCAAGAATCAGTGGGATGGGAGGAAGATGTCTTGTCTACAGGCACCTCCAGTCAAAGATTAAAGTTCTAAAACCAAATGATCAAAATGTTCATTTTCTTGATAGAATAAATGATCTATTACAAACAGCTGTAACATTCATCATCCATTAAGATATCATTACTTTGTTTTCTCATTACATTTTAGTATATAAAAAGAATATAGTTAAAGTCTCTTAAAATTCTTGTCCGTGTACTTATTTTCTTGTCAAATCAACAAGTCAATAAGCATTTCTTAAGTCTATACTATGTGTCAAGCACTGTGCTAAGCACTGGGGATACAATGAAAGGCAAAAATCAGGCCTTGCTCTCAAAAAATTTTTAGTCTAATGAGAAAGAAAATATGTAAATAAAATGCAATATACAAAGAAGATAGAATAAATTGGAGATAATGAGAGGGAAAGCACGAATATTGAAGGGGAACAATAAAACCTTCTTGCAGAAAATAGGATTTTTGCTGAAACCTGAAGTAAACCAGGAAGAGAAGATGGGTTTTTTGTTGATTTTTTTTTTTGTTGATTTTTTATTTTTATTTGTGTCGGACTCCACATAACCCCATTTGGAATTTTTTTGGCAAAGATAAGAAGAATGGTTTTCTCATTTTTTTTTTTAAACCAGTTCATTTCATAGATGAGGAAACTGAGGTAAACAAGGTTAAGTGACTTGCCCAGGGTCACAGACCCAGTATATATTTGAAGTCAAATTTGAACTCTGAAAGGAGTCTTCCTGACTCCAGGTCCAGTGCTCTATCCACTGCATTAACCTTGATGCCAAGATGATGAAGTATCTTATGTGAAAACAGCAAAAAAGTCAATATTACTGAATTACCGAGGATATAGAAGGTAAGAACATAAGGAATAAAAACACTAGAAAAGTAGGAGGAGACCAGATTGTGCGCAGTTTGTAACCGGAAGATTTTTGATCCTGGAGGCGGAAAAGAACCACTACTTTCCTGAGTAGTTTCCTTTTACTTGTATATGTATGGAGAACAATGGCAATATGGTCAGTCTTAGTCTTTTGAACAATCAATGAGACACTGATGAACTGTAATAAGGAGAGATTTGAGACAGGAAGACTTTTATTCTGCTGTAAGAATAGTACCTTGCACATAGTAGATGTTTAAAAAGCACAATGATTTACAAATTGATTTAAAGATAAAACAAGTACCAGAGAAATGAAAGTTAAATGTTCACCTGCAGTACACACAAACATGTGTGCACATGTACATATGTGTGCAGAATTTCATATACGAGGGACTTAGGAACATTTTTTAAAAACTTCAATCCACAGCTTTTTGAAAAATTGTACTATCAAGCAATTTGAACTCTGACATACAAAATGAACTAGAAATCCTGCAGATAATAGCCTACTTACGAAAAAACTTAGGCTAGACATAAAAATCAGAGATTTACAATCAGAGATCACCCAGTCTAACTCTCATTTGATAGAATAGAAAACCAAGACTCTAAGAGGGGGAGTGATTTGTCCAAGATGACACAAATATAAATAGCAAGAGAAAGGATCAAAATCAAGCCTTTTAATACAAAGTCCAACCATTTTGAAGTATTTGAAGGGATTAACATTTTTCTGCTTAGTCCCAGAAGACAAAAATATAACCATGCATGGAAAAAACTTCCTAACTATGAATAAGATCTCTTAAAAGGACCCCTCCTCCTTCAGTAGAGATTTCCAAGCCAATGTTGCAAGACTTACTTGTTAGGTATTGTAGAGGGTCTTCTCTTTTCACATATGGGTGGGGCTATATGGTCTCTGAGGTCCCTTCCAACTCAAATTCTGTGAACTCTCTCTTTAAGCTGGGGTAGGCAACTTGTAGCACAGGTGTCTTCAGTGATTATTACTCTGCCATTCCCCAGCATGTCTGTCTGTCTCTCTTGCTAAACCTTCTTATTTCTTCTTCCTCACCTGGATCTTAGGTCTGCTAGTGGTACCTCTCAGCTATTGAAAAAATGGAATCAAGGAGAATAGCCTGGGCATAAATGAGGGGTTTCTGATTTATTATGAATCTAATTTATTGATTTATTAAAGGTACCAAATCACTTAGGCTAGAGAAGATTCAGCAAGATAAGCTTAGGAATCTTTTCTAGGAAAGCAGTGTATGAAGTCAGATTTAAATACCATTAGGTAAGAGATTTGTCACACTGATCACAATCACTTCTGAGGACATTCAAATTGAGTGAGATTTTCTGTTTAATACTGTACAAAACAAACTTTGTATTATGAAAGGGTAATTTTTTTTGGGGGGGGGTCATTTCTGTCATTTTATTCATCTGAAAACAAGATTCTCTTTATGGTCAAAGCTATTTTTCTATGTCTCACTTATTTAGTTTGTACCAGATCTAAGCACATAAGCTCTCTCACTGCTTTATCTCACAATGATGCCGAGTATGATGGTGTGCTACTTGCAATGATTATTAGCAAACATATAGCATACACATAAATGCTCAAAGAATGCCCTATTGTTATTAAATGTTACAATCTCACTACTTACTGTGGGGCCTCCTCCATGCATTTTGAGAGCTCTAATGGTGGCAACAAGTACTACCACATGAGGACGGAGACCAGAATATCGGCATTTGATGTTAAAAAACTTTTCCATTCCAATGTCTGCTCCAAATCCTGCTTCAGTCACTGCAAAAAAAGCAAAAGAAAACTCAACCTTTTCCTACTGTTGCTTAGTTTATAATAAACTTACTTACATTTTCTATTCTGAAAACTAAACAAGACTCTTACCTACAAACCCTTCAGGGCCAACAAGCTTCAGGGCAATCCTGTCAGCTATGATTGAGGAATTTCCATGCGCAATATTGGCAAATGGTCCAGCATGAACAAATACTGGGGTCCCCTGTGGAAATTAGGGGATAACAATGAGATATACTTCTAACCCATAATTGTGAGAGGAAAACCTGGATTACAACTGACCCATTTTAAATCCCTGCTGCTGGGCAACCAGGAGCAAGTCATGAGACCTCTCTGGGACTGTTTACTAATCTTTAAAAGAAAGGACTGGACTACATATTATTTAAGAGACTTAAAGCCCCAACTAAGTCTAAATGAGAACTAGGGAGAACTGACTTTCACTGGCAGCTATTTAGTACTACCTTTTTAAATCAAGGTTTTACCATTAAACTAATAAAAAAGAATATGGAATGTCAACACAATGTAAGCTCCTTGAAGGAGGGGACGTTTTCATTTTTGTCTTCATATCCCCAGTGTCTAGCACAGTTCTTACACAAAGCTGGTTCTTACCCCTAAATGCGCGCTGAATGTTTTGTGGATTATGAAAAATTTGAGAAAATGGAGAAAATAAATACAAATCAGTGGAGGTGGGGCAGAAAGAGAATATGCTGTAGTCTAGTGGAATTTCTCGTCAGGCAATACTTGTCTGTTTCTCACAAACATTCTATGCTAAAGCCATATGATGATTAAAAACTGCCAAGCTCACCTCTAATGTCTGCATGAGATTGGGCTTGACTGCATCTTTCATCAGCACTGTCAAAGCACCACTCACTCCCTATAAGCACAAAGATAAATTATGAATTTTTAGCAACTTCTGTCTTCCAAAAAACATTAACATATTTTAGTAATTTCAAATAAATCACACCATTTTAAAAGTTAGCCTAGATATGTGAAGTTATCTCTGTTCTCTTAATAAGAAAGCTAAGTTCTTAGACAAAAATAACATTTAAGTAGGCTTTTGGAAAAGCCATCTAACCTTGAAAAATGAGACTTGGGAAACAAGGGTTATCAATAAGCATACCTACAGGCATGGGAATTATTCTCATCTTGGTTTGAACAGCAGTTAACTTTTGCTTTCTCTACTAAATGTCTGTTTTGATATCATATCACAACATGGAAGTGACTCTGGAATTCTCCAAGAGTCATAGTCATTGGTTTGTAATACTCATGTACAAGATCACCACAAAGAAAACTGTCAAATATATGCTGTAACAAAAACTAGAGGGATTGGAAGAATTTTTATCATTTTAATGACTTAACATAAAAATAAAAGTTATCCAAATAAAATGCAACACAATATAACGTGCTATAAGACACATCAGATTAAATCTATACTTTAATGCCATTTATTTCAGTGCAAAGGTGAGCACAGAGAAAGAGGTTTCAAGATTAAGAAATTAATATACAAATGAATTATAGTTACAAAATATTAGAACAGAAGAAGTTATTTTTCGTGGCTTTAGTTAGAGGAAAGAATTCCTAACCAAGCAAAGGTCAGATCACAAAATAATGTTTATAACAAACTATTTTGCAACATTTTCTAGATAAGAAAATTGGAAGAATATAAGTAGTGTTATCTCCTAAAAGAAGCAATAGAAGGAAAAGCAAGTTTATAGAAAGACAATATTGCCCACCAAATCATCCTAAGAGTATTTAAGGATGAAAATGGGAGATTAGCAAAGAAGAGGGGAGCAGAAGGGGGGGAAGGGAGAGAGAGGGGGAGAAAGAGAGAGAGAGAGAGAGAGAGAGAGAAGAAATCATAAAGATCTAAATGCCAGTGAAGCCCCCACATTTGGACTCAATATCACATTCACTGAAGAACTACATGAGTAAGTAGAAAATGTATTTAAAAAAAGCAGGAGGGAAAGAGACAAGACAAACATCTAGAAAAGACATTGCTCTTTTTATAGATATATAGATGTTCATTTTCTTGCCAAAGCCAATCTCTACACAGGTTACTGATGCCATCTCCTCCAGACTTCTCCAGCATATTTCAACTTCAATAATCCCCTCTTTCCCTTATTTCCACTTCTCTCTAGGTACTCGTTATTTCATTACTTTTCAAACATATCAAAGTCTTTTCTTCTTTTATAAAACTGTCATTAAACTCTACCATTTCCTCTAAGTTATATTGCCCTGTTTTTTGTCCTTCCATTTTCAGCCAAATCCTAGAGAAAACTCAAGATTCCCCTAGCTTTTGCTATTTGATTTCTGCCTAATTACAACTGACACTGCTCATTCTACATTTACCAATGATCTCAAATCTGAAGGTTCTTGATCTTCATCCTTCTCAAACTCTCTGCTGTATGCAACATTTTAACCAGCTTCCTCCTTCCTTTTGGATACTCTCTGAGCTTTTGTGACACTTTCCTTCTCTTCCTTATCTGTTCATTCCCAGTCTTACTTGCTAGTTTGTCTCCATAGTGTACCCCTGTAACTATGAACACCTCCATACTTCTTCCAAGGCCTCTAATCATAGCTATCTCTATGATCCCTCAGTGACCATATAACTGAAATTTATCTAACAGCTTTATCTCCCAATCAATCACAAGAACCTGCTAGCCCCAGTCTTTCCACTAAGTTTTAATCTGTACCAACTAACTACCACCACTAGATATTTTAAGTGGAATGAATGTCACTGGAATATGTGCACAACAAAGCTTATTATCTTTTTTTCCAAACTCTCCTTTCTCTTAAAAAAAAAAATATCCCTCCACGTTTCTGGGTTCATAGATTGGCATTATAATTAATTCTTTAAAGTATTATAAAAATCAATTATTCTTGACATTATCCTAGACTATTCATTCTCCCTCACCTCACATATCCAGCTCAGTTGCTCAATCTTGCAGTTTCCATCCCAGCTCTCTTACAGCCTATTCATCGTTACCTACTCAATTTACTCCTTTCCCCTAGCTTACTGTAACAGCTTCCTAATTGGTCTTTCTGCCTCAAGTTGCTCCCCACTTCAGTTTGATCCTTATATTACTGCTAAAGTAATTTCCCCTAAATGTTCATCTGACCATATCATAATCCAAACTCAATGAACCTCAGTGGCTCTCTATTGATTCCAGACTAAAATATCAACTTTCTGTTAAACTCTTCATAATCTAACCCAAATCTCTCTTCCATCCCTGCTGTACATGACTCTGTCCTATACTCTGTGATCCAGTCAAACTGGCTTCTCTGTTCCTTATCTATAGTTCCTTTGCACTGGCTGTTCCTCATGCCTGGAATATATTCCCTTCTCAACCCTTTTGCATAGAATCCTGGTATTCCTTCAAGAAGAAGCTCAAGTACCACTTTCTTGAATCTTCTTAATTACTAGTGCCTTCCTTTTCCAAACTACGTTGTATTTTACTATTTTGTATTTAGATCTATATGTACACTTGTCAAAATATTAAAAATATTTTCATTCTTTATATACTCATACATGTAGTTGTTGACTCCTCCATTAGAATGTAAATTCCTGGTGAACAACGACTATTTCATTTACTGTATTTGTATTTCTGGTACCTAGTCAGTGTGTGGCACCAAGTAGGCATTTAATAAATACTTGTTGATTAGTTGTGGCTGAGGATATCCAGGGTAGATTTCACACTGAAAAATTCCTTAAGGGTAAAGAAGCTTTCCAGATGCTCCCATTCACCAGTGACATTGTGCTGATTACAAAGAACTCCTAAATAGGATCCATAATCATTTGAAAGGAAAAGAATAATTATACAGACAAAATACCCCCAGCGGGTGAAGAAAACCTATTGTCCAGTTTCATTGGTACCTGTACCTTTATCTATATCTAACTAAATATTGTGAAACTGAGATTGGCCTTTTTTTTCCCCAAAAGGAAGAACTTATTTTCCCAATATGTAAAGGTTTATTAGTTTTTAGAACAATCATGAAAAGCTAGAACAGTTTATAACCAGAGTCCAGAGAGCTGGTATGTCCATGCATGTATCTTGGATACAGTCTGATGATTGACAAAGAAGAGGGCTGAGAATTTTTGAATTATATGAGGAAAAGAGTGGCTTCTATTACATTTTGGAAATGATGCAATACTTTTAATTAACCCAAGTTTCAATCTGAAACACAACCCCATCTTTTTAATAACAAGAAATATCCTATGATATCATATGCTTCCAAGTTATGGCATCATAGATGTCATATAATATAACATATGACAAAAAATATAAAATTTCAAATTACCCAAAGAGCAGCAAATTACTAATGAAGAACTATATAATAATAGTAGACTAAAAGAAGCCTGTCATAAAGACAAAGGGACAGAAAAAAAGATGGGATGGACCCACAGTGAAGGATGGACAGTGTGCTGCTATATTAGTACTCATGTAACGATAAGGGATATAAAGGAAGATCCACAGCATACTGAGGAACATTTGTGAAGGATTTATCAGAAGACATGGACAAAAATCACCCAGGATGAGACAGTTGCAATCTATACTGTTGAAGGGAATTCCAAATTTGATAAGATCATAGATCTATCAAAATACCAATCCATTCTAAAGATATTTACAGAATTCTAGTTTGGTCTACATAATCTTTGTCAAAATGGGAAAGTGAAAACTTTTAAAACTTTCTTCTCTCTAAGTCCATTATAGTCATTTATCAATTATTACTGTTTGGTTTTTATGTAATTTTTATTACCTTGGGCTTAAACTATTTAGGAGAGATATCACTTTCCATCTTTAGCATGATGTCAAACACAGAACACACAAATCTTGAGAATTCAAAAATTTGAGGCTAATAGCAATAATCAGTTAGTATATTTGTTTTCTTACCAATAATTTATGCCAAGGTTCTGAATGCCACTATCAAGACGTCAATGACAAAGACATTTTGTAAAATTGCTAACTATCTTTCAAAAAATGTTTTTTTCTTCTCATCATTTATCATAATATCTCAGCTGAAGTAACTAGGATCCACCACAGCTGAAAAAGAATCTAAAATCCAGAAAGAGAATTCTATTCCTTGTTTTTCTAGAATGATGAACTTAGGCAAGTCAGGTGACAGCACTGAGTCTTAGTAAGCAGCAAAAGGACTTACAGTTTCCATCTTACAGTAATTATTAGTACATAAATAATATAAACATGTGTTATGAAAAAAAGTGAAATGCATTTGAAAAATGGAATATATCAAAAGAAACAAAATCTTTTAGGACTTCAAGAATTTAAAATGGGCCTTACCAAATCTTCCGTACTGATCGGTTCTCCTTTCTTACTACTTGCCACCACCATCTTGCCCAGTCTCTCTCTCATATCTTCCAGACTACTGGTAAGAGCCAAAACTGCCATGATTTCACTAGCCACAGAAATGTCAAATTGAGTCTATTGGGGATAGAAATAATGATTTAGGGGGAAAAAAAAGCCAACTACATGCAGGTAAACAATCAACAACAAAAACAAAATGACTCTCCAGCTCTCTGGCCCAAGCAACAGATATTGTATTTCTAGAGGATACTTGTAAAAGGAACTATTGGTGGAATGACACCATGAAGACACAGTATGGAACAGAAGATCAAAAACAAAAAATACATAAGCAACTGCATGAAAGTTAAGTTTTGGAATGATAGTGAAATGATTGGTACCAATAAAGTGAATATTAAAACCTAGAGCAAGTAATTGTTCTAACTCTTGTAAAATGTATAAATTCTAAAATTATATTAATTTTTTTTGGGGGGGAGAAGATGAAGCATACTAACAATCTGTGAAGTTATGATTTCCCTAAATTAGAGACCCACATAGGGAGCTGTTACATTGAAGGACAGTTCAGTGTTCACTCAATTAAAAGTCTTGAAGCTCTCTAATTTGATAAAATATACAACTAATTTTTAAAAATTAGTTACAACCAGTTGACATGCAAAGATATTCACTTGAGATTATCCATCTTCATGTAAATATTCTGGGAAAAACTTTTCAGGTGGCAAATGGAAATTCATTGCAAAAGCTGTCAGAGCTCTCTGCCATACACACCTACTCACTTTCATTTTAAAAGGGAGAAGGCAAAAGAAGCATTTGTTAAAACGGGTAGGTATGAGGTGGGGGAGGGGACAGAAGGGAAGGAGAACTTAATTCATAAACATAAGTGTTTTTACTTTAAGAAAAAAAAGAAAAATCACCGTTCGTGTGTGTCCTTTTTCAGTAGGTGATTGACCAATTGTGATTTTCCTCAGAAATCTGTCGTTGGTATCCAATACTACCAAAGTAAGTAAAGATGCAGAAAAAGTAATGTTTTAAAAATCAAATATAAGAGTGATGTCTAAGAAACCATTTAAACTTTATGATCAAACAATGAATAATATCCAATCAATAATTCATGGCCTATTAAGAACAAAAGAAAACATGGAATAAGAAATCAGAAATATTTAATATTAATAAAATCAAAATGCTAAGGAAAGTGGTATACTATGTTTTATTCAGCTTACAAGAATTAAAACCGGAGCCCCCTAAAAATAATTATTTTTATTAAATATTTCACAGAAAATGAGTTCCATCTATGCCCTCAAATATATCACGTTTAATGAAAAACTGAGACTAGCTAACTTTTTTCCAAAGTAAAAGATTCTGCCAATTTGTAAGGGTTGTTGATGATGAAAAGTTATACAGGTCATAAACTGGGCAAAAATTAATGCATTTTGGAAAGAACTGGTTAGGTATAAGCAACTGGAGTTCTCATGATCATAGTTTGAAATAACACATCCTATGAAGATACAGAGTTTATCAATACATCTGGTCAGATTTGGGTAAAAAAAGAAAGGAGGTTAATATCTTTCAATTTCAATACTTCTAATTAAAAATAGTCAGCAATGGGACTTAGTGAGCACTATCATATGTTCAAATATTCACTTTCTCTTACCTCTAATTTAGGAGAGAAAGTATGAATTAGACATAAAGGAGAAAAATAAAGTGAATGGGAAACTAAAATTTTAAAAGTAATTCTTAGAATATTCCTTGATGATTCACTGTGCCATCTGTTCTAAGTTATAGTCTAATGGAGAGTTGAAAACTATCCAATATTGTTTCTGACATTAAAATAATCACACTGTCATTATCTAGCAGCAGTCACTAGCCAACTATAATAATAAAAACTCAATGATTTTGGCTTAAGTTTGCAAAAAATAATGCAAAAAGAAAATTTTCCCCAATAGATAAATGTAAACGGTATGTGGAAGTGAAGGAGGAGGAGGAAGTAGAAAGGGACACTGGCTAATGTGCCAAACAAAATTTTAGGTCATGCTAGTTTTGCATAAAAGATTAGGGACACATGGAGAAGTCAGGAAACTTACTATAACTGGCATATTTTGCATTCATTCAGTGAGTTACTAAGGAACTGGAATTCAAGACTTGAAGTATAGTTCATAGTTTGTGGTAATAAATTTGAATAAAATGAGATAAAAATGATTAGGCAAGCCGAGAGAACAATTAAAATAAAACTGCTTATACTAAATTCAACTTCTGAGAAAAACCTCTGCTTTCGCACATCTTGCCAGCCCTTCTTTTCTAAATGAACTATAAAAACAATCTATAACATTTTAAAACAGAAAACAAAGAACTGATGAACAATTATCTTATATTTGTGTATAAAATTTCTCCTGGAAACCCTCATTCAATTCATATAGGACATTTAGAATTTAAGAATACTTAGTCATTCAAGCAAAATATTTCTTGATTACAGTTGATTAACAAGAATCAGTCAAATCAGGACTACATACATCACTTTAGAGGCTATTTAAAGCTAGTAGTGTTTATGCTGGCTGTCACTCACACAAAGGTCAAAGGAACATCTATACACATTCACTTTTCTTGGCTTAAATGGAAACAATACAAACTAGACTGATTCATCATTCTGATACCTCTTTGCCAAGTTATGGTTTCTGGATCGATATCCAATCTCACAAATCTATTTATTTCTTCATCTGTTAAGGTGGCAGGGTCATCTTTCTCAATTCCTAGTCTCTGGATAAGTGAGAAAAAAAAAAAAAACCCAATCTTTTTTTCCTTGGGAAAAAGTACTTTTCAAGTAAAGTTAAGAGATAGAAGCAATATTTCTAAATCACTTCAAGATAAGGCATTAGAATTATGCTGAATTTTAGGAGACTAGTTCTGCTTATGAGACTGGATTGTTAACATCGGTTGAGAAACACAAACTATTTTTGAAACAGAAATTTTATTCTTGCTCAAACTCCATAAATCTTCAGATTATTGGTCATTAAACAGTTGCCTTTATTCCTTTAGAATTCATCCCTGTCCCCCATCCTCACACCCTTTGTGACTTTTCTAAAACATTCAGCAAACAAAATTTAATTACGAGGCATTTTACATTCCAAAAAAGTATAGCTCCACATCCCTCTCCCACATACACAAATCCTACTCCTCCAAAGCTCCAAACATGAACATAATGAAAGGACAGGCAATTTTGCCAAGTTTTTTAATGGGGCAGGGATCATTTCAACAAAACAATTTAATATAACTACTGCACAATCTGTTGCCTCTTTCCCATAACTACAAGGACTGAAGAGGTATACCTCTTTGTTTTAAAAAAATATAATTTATTCTCCTTTGCTCCAATTCTGTGGCAGACAAGAACTAAGTTTTCTTAGGTAAGTTTTTCTTAGCAAGCTTTCTTACTCCATAATTTTTGGCCCACAATATCTAAAAAGTAAATTTCACTTATCTTTAGTCTCTCACATAGGAACCACATGAATTTTGCTGCTGACATATCAATATTCATATTAAGTCCCTTAATTAGGAAGGAGCATTCATCCAAAGACCTTGTGTGGCTCTAGTGCTTACTGTCTGTACAATATTGGGCAGGTCATTTACTATCTTTGGGACTAACTAAGGCTCCTATTCTCTAAAATGAGAGAAAATCTGGACTTGATGGCCTCTGGTATTTCTTTTAGCTCTAGGGCTTAGGAGATCTAGGTTCAGGTCCTAACTACAATTTGATGCATAATCTTAGGTATTACACTTCATTTTTTTTTATGCTTCAGTTTCTATTTTTGTAAAACTGGGATAATACCTACCATAATACATGGCTGTGAAAGCAAAATAAAAGCTATAAGAATACTGAAAAAAAATCAAAGGTTCTCTAAGTGTAAAAGCATTATTATCTTTAGTGTATATAGTTTCCTTTTAGTTAGGTTATACACAGATCATCAATGTTTTATTTGAAATTTAGTTGTTTGAAATTTGTGGCTGAAATCAGTAAGTCTATATTAATTCTTACTACAGCACCATTTAAATAAAATGAGGTCTTTAGAACTCCAATTCTAAACTGACTCAACAAGAAACCACTAGAAGCTTCACTTCCTTTTCCTTCTCCAACAGAATTCCTTCAAATCACAAAACAAAATGAAAACTTACCCTCAGTCTACGGACTTGAATATCTGAGAACTTCCTCACTCCACTGACTGAAGGCACCAACCGATTAAAGAGAGCCTTGAAAAAGAAGAAATAGGAATTTTGAATGCATTATTTTACTCATATTATCATCATTACCAAAAGGTACATAAACAATACTTCAAAATTCAGGTGATCTTTAGTTTTATTGGAAAACAGCTTTATTTCCCAAATATTCTACTGTACCTTATCTGTCTGTGTCAGTTCGTGGAATATACGGGCATCAATAGCAGCAGCAACCAAGTTATTAGCTGCAGTAATCGCATGGATGTCACCAGTGAGATGAAGGTTGAACTACAAAAAAAAATATATTTTTCTTCATCTCAGTTTTCTAACTTCTCCACATTTCTAAAATATTCAGACTGTGGCAAATGAATCAATTACTACGCTAAAACCAGCAGAAAAATAAGAGTATGCATAGGTATTGGGAAAGTACTCCATAGAACTTGTGAAAAAAAAATTAATCAATAATCTATTTACATAAAGAACCCCTCCCAAATATGGTCATTTCTTAAATAATGCGATCCAGAACTCAGAAAAGATATACACTGCTAAGAGTAAGCTACAGAACCATTTTAAAAACTCAACTCTATGTCTTTCATGTTCCATAGATGAGTAATAAAGTTTTGTTGACAGCATTTCACTATGTAGTTATATTTCAGCACAACCCATGTATATTTATGAATTAGCTCACTCTTTGCTTGAGTCACAACATTTTAAAATTCTGAGCACTGATATCTTCTTACATTTATAAATTCCTTTTCAATCTCATACTCCAGAAAATTTACTAGCTTAGGAACTTTTAAAAATTAATGTTTAAACAAAAGACATGCTTAACCTTAAAGGCCAGGCATGTGAATGAAGTAAGTTTGCCAACAAGTTGACAAATTAAAAAATGTCTACTTTCAGGATGTTTTCCTGAGTAGCAAATTGATCACATACTAACAAAAAGAGATTACTTGCCAAGTAAAAAAGTTTCCAGCTTGAGAAACTCAAGAAAAATATAAATTACCTCTTCCATTGGAATAACCTGAGAGTAGCCCCCTCCTGCAGCTCCACCTAAAAATCAGGTCAAAAATAAAAGAATCTAATCAGTAGCTACATTGAAATTTCTCTACAAAAATCTAAAAAAACCTGAATATTCTATCATTAATTAAGATATCTGATTATGTATTTTGTGCAATGATTTGGACAAATCTATTCAAGATTATGCCTGCTTTCAATTTATGGAATGTTAATATTTCATAACATAATGTATAAATATAAAAATAAAGCCCTCTATATAAAAAGTAAAAATAATAAGATTATTAGCACTGGAATTATATTCCCCATCGGCACCAATTTTGAGAAACATTATTTATATAAGCCTAAATCAAAAGATCAAGCATTCACAGTTCCTTAATTTGGTCCCCAGTTTCAACTTTAAAATAAGAACCTTGGAGTACATGTTCTCCAAGGTCCCTTTTACAGTGCCAACATTCTTTAATTAGATTAGAAACCAGAATTTACAAAAGGAAAATTCATTCAAAACTGGATAAAGACAATGGAAGAAAATCCCTTCCAAAGGGAGGGAATAATCATTAATTTGTTAGAACTACCTTCTTGGTGAAGATTTTTATTTTAACTTCCTATTTATTTAAAAACATAAAGGCAGGAAGTTATGGGGAAAATTTGAAAAATCATTCATTTTAAGTGGTTAAAATTTTTAAAAAGCAGGGTCACAAATGCCATAATGATATTAGAAAGGCATAAAGAAACAAAAAGAAAGCAACTCTAAATATGCTGACTTGGGTTAGAAGAAATGTTTCATGAAATGTTACTATTGCTATGTTTAATTGGATCCAGAGGCCTCTCAATTATAACCATGAATCAGTAAGAAAGGCAAACTACTGTGATATACAAAGGATACATGCCTGCAGGCACACACACATACACCCACACACACACACCCACACACACCCACACACACACATTTATATGCCTAAGAAGGTATATTTGAATTGGGGCAGTCAATGATTATTGAAAAGGTAATAAATGGGTCTGAGAAATCAAACAGGAAGGTGCAAGCAGCAGAAGGTTAGAAAGAGATGAGTTATTTCGTTTATATTAGTTAATACTTTTAAAGAAAAGTTAAGATGAGGTAAATGCAGAATTGCAAAGTAAACAAACTAATAAAAATGTTTAAGAGATGAAGCTAAGAAAAACGCTGAATAATATTAACAAGAATTGCTATATTAAACAGACTCATATAAGCAAGGATGAAATTAAACTAGTAATTAATGGGAATTGTATTAGAAGTCAATTACAAATTTTGATTATATTAAGTTAAAAAGTTTCTGTACAAATAAAACTAATGCAAACAAGGTTAGGAGGGAAGCATCAAATAGGGAAATCATCTTTACATTTAATGGTTCTGATAAAGGCCTCATTTCTAAAATATATAGAGAATTGTCTCATATATATATAAGAATTCAAGCCACTCTTCAATAGATAAGTGGTCAAGGGATATGAACAGACAATTTTCAGATGATGAAATTAAAACCATCTCTAGTCATATGAAAAGTTGCTCCAAATCACTATTGATCAGAGAAACGCAAATTAAGACAATTCTGAGATACCACTACACACCTGTCAGATTGGCTAAAATGACAGGAAAAGATAACGATGAATGTTGGAGGGGATGTGGGAAAACTGGGACACTGATACATTGTTGGTGGAACTGTGAACAGATCCAACCATTCTGGAGAGTAATTTGGAGCTATGCTCAAAAAGTTATCAAACTGTGTATGCCCTTTGACCCAGCAGTGTTTCTATTGGTCCTATATCCCAAAGAGATCTTAGAGGAGGGAAAGGGACCCACATGTGCAAGAATGTTTGTGGCAGCCCTTTTTGTAGTGGCTAGAAACTGGAAACTGAATGGATGCCCATCAATTGGAGAGTGGCTGAATAAATTATGGTATATGAATGTTATGGAATATTATTTTTCTCTAAGAAACGACCAGCAGGATGATTTCAGAGAGGCCTGGAGAGACTTGCATGAACTGATGCTGATTGAAACGAGCAGAACCAGGAAATCATTATACACAGCAACAACAGTATTACATGATGATCAATTCTGACGGACATGGCTCTCTGCAACAAAGAATTGTGTCAAACCAGTTCCAATTGTTCACTGAAGAAAACCATACACACCCAGAGAGAGGGATATGAAATATGGACCACAACATAATATTTTCATGCTCTCTATTGAGGTTTGCTTGCGTTGTGTTGCCTTTCTCTGATTTTCTTTTTTTTTCTTGTAGATAGGATTTTTCTTGCACAACTTTTCAAGTATTTCAACATAATTAACATGTAGTGGACTTCCTACCATCTAGGGGAGGGGAGGGGACTGGGGGTAAATGTTGTAATGGAAAGCTTTGTAAAGATCAATGCTGGGGAACTACCCATACATATGTTATACAAATAAAAAGCTTTAATTAAAAAAAAAAAGAAGTCAATTACAAGCTCAAAGTAAAAGGTTTCTGCTCTTAATAATTAAAACTATGTAGTAGTTATGTTGAGAGAAATTTTTAAGAGAAGAGCGCAAATCTTACTTGGGGTTCATTTTCATTTATTAGGGATAAGTAACAACTGATCAAGACAGAAGAATATGGAAGAATAATGGATTTGATAGTGGGGCCCACAGTTCGAATGCTGATTCTGACATTTCTATTATATATGGTCAAATATCTGAAACTCAGTTTCCTTATCTTTAAAATGGAGAAAATAATTAAATAGAATTATCTCACCAAAAAAAACCCACAAAACACTCACAAAAGTGCTATTAAGGAAAGTACTTTGTAACACTTCAGAAGCATTACATTAATATAATATATATAACATAATGTAAATATGATATATGTAACATGTTTATAAAATTGAGTATAATTTGTCTTTGAACAATAAGTTAGCACTTCCTATAAACAAAATTCCAGAGGATTCTTTTGTAATATTGATCACAACAGGAGGCAAGGAAAAAGACTGCTCCTACTTAAGATCTGATAAGAATCCTTATTCAAACTGCAGTTGGAGCAGAATAGAACTGGAATTTCTATAACTATAAGAAGATGCCTGGTCTAGCCAGAATCTTAAAGGTTCTACAGCAGGGAACAAAAATTCAATCAAATGAAATGAGAAGATCCACACTGACCACAGGATCAAAGACCAATGAATGAATACCTTTTATTCCAAAGGTTGGGCCCTGAGATGGTTGTCGAACACAAGCAAAAACATTCTGGTGAAGATGTGCTCCCAGAGCTTGAACCAGCCCTATTGTGGTTGTACTCTTTCCTTCTCCCAAAGGTGTAGGAGTTATTCTTCAATATAAAAATGAAACAAGAAAAAGGAAAAAAACAGAAACAAAATAACTGATTTGCAGTAGTTGAGTTTCATTCAATTTTTGCTAAAACTTTAGTAACTGTTTTGGGACAAAAGAGAAAACTACAGTCATATCACTGGATTAAAAGGTATAGAGAACCTCACTCACTGACAAAGAGACCCTAACTCATGCCACAAATTCTACCCTACCAGAATCTGTGGCATGAAATAATTCCACCATTACAAAAAATAACTGAGAAGGAAATGCCTGAAATGTCATCACTTCCATTCTTTTTAGGAATCTAATATAGCCCCTAAAACTATGAAATAAAATTAATATCCTACTGTGTTTCCATCCTCCATGAAGTAGCTACTACAATTTGGGGGGGAAGAATATAGATTATGGTCATTTATCTGTTAGTCCAGGAAACTGAGCCTCAAATTAAATAAAGATCATGATTTTTCCCACTTATCCTTATATGTTACTCTTACTACAGTATAAAGGAAAAAAGAAGTTGAGACCTGTGCTCTAGTGCCAATCCTACAAATCACTTCCATCTCCTTAGAGATAGTTCAGGATCTGTAAAATGAGGGCAGGTATTTCCAGTCATATGAAAAAATGCTCTAAATTACTACTGATTAGAGAAATGCAAATCAAAAAAATTCTGAGATACCACCTCATCTCTCAGATTGGCTAAGATGACCAAAAAAAGGTAATGATAAATATTGGAGAGGAAGTGGAAAAACTGGGGCACTGATATATTGTTGGTAAAGTTGTAAAATGATCCAATCATTCTGGAGAGCAATTTGGTACGATAGCCAAAGGGCTATTAAACTGTGCATACTTTTTGATCTAGCAGTCTCTCTACAGGGTCTATATCCCAAAGAGATCATAAAAGAGGGCAAAAGACCCACATGTGCAAAAATATTCATAGCAGTCATTTTTGTAATAACAAGGAACTGGAAACTGAGTTGATGCCTGTTAGTTGGTATAAAAGTTATGGTATACAAAGGTATACCTATAAGAAATGATAGCGGGATGATTTCAGAAAAACCTGGAAAGGCCTACATAAACTGATGCTGAGTGAAGTGAGTAGAACTAGGAGAACATTATATGCAGTAACAACAAGATCATGTGATGATCAACGGTGATAGACTAGGCTCTTCTCAACAATGTAGTGATTCAACCCAATTCCAATAGACTTGGGATGGAAAATGGTATTCACATACAGAGACAACTATGGAGACTGAATGTGGATCAAAGCATAGTATTTTTATCCCCCCACTTTTTGTTGGTTGTTTGCTTGATTTTTGCCCCCTATTTTAATCTAATTTTTCTTGTATACCTATAATGAATGAATGCTGTCTCTGGGAAGGGAAGAGATAAAGGGAGAAAAATTTGGAATACAAGATTTTGCAAAGCTGAATATTGAAAACTATCTTATTAAGAGCTAGTCTCATTAGCTCTAAAATTCTGACTCACTAGAAAATGCAGATTATCTGATGCAATGATGATAACTATTAGAAATATACATCAAAAAGATAAGAGATGGATGTCTATAACATACACAAAAATATTTAGAGCATCACTTTGAAAACAAAGCTGGACCTATCAATTAGAATTGTACAAATTCTAACATATGAATGTAACAGAATATTATTGAGTTGTAAGAAATGACAAGAAGAGTTTAAAGAAATCTAGGAAGATTGTATGAACTAATGTGAGCAGAACCAGAACAATTTTGACACTGACTATGACAATGTAAAGGACAAGAGCTTAGAAAGTTTTAAGAACTCTGAACATTGTAAAGACCAATCATGACTCCAGAAGTCTGTTATCAAACATGCTTCTTAACTTTTGGCAAAAAAATAATGGATGCTAAGTGTAGAATGAAACTTATTATATGAATTTCTTTTGCTCAGACTATTTCCTTACAATGGGAAGACTTTCATTTTGGTAGAGCTATGGAAAATTCAAAAAAGAACAAGGAAGAGTAAAAATGCTGCTTAAAAAAAAAAAAAAAGTCAATGAAATGTTCATGTTTGCCAAATTCACAATAAATAAAAAGGGGAGGGGGGAAAATCTATGGTTAGATTTTGGGTTATCAATCAGCTTAGTAAAATATATCAGGAAAACATACCCTGTTACAACCACATATTTTCCATCAGGTTGGTGTTTCAGGCGTTCTAAGGTAGAAAGCAAAACCTTGGCTTTTGTATGACCATATGCTTCCACTTCTTCAGAGAGCAAGCCAATTTCTTTAGCCAGGTAACCAATGGGCTTTGGTGTGCAAGAACGTGATATTTCAATGTCACTTTAAAGAAATATAAAGGAAAATTTTATATAGTGTTTTATTAGTTTAACATGTTGTTCCCCTCAAAGTAAGCTGCTTCTAAAAATACCTTAAATATACACTAATTAAATATTTTAGGGAAAAAGACTCTAATGTCAGCAATAAAATTACCTTGGAACAGGGGTCTTCAGGCTAAGATGATTATAATGAATGTTCCACTTTCCTGGTACACATTTTTCTAGGAAATGCTTTGCACTTTCTACTGTACTCTAAGTAAAAAGAAACAGACAAACACACACACAAAAGATTAATATAATCTTACCAAAGAAAGTAATTATCTAATTTTTTACATAATTGATAATAAATTATTGATAATGATAAAATGATAAATGATAATGATAACTGCTTCTTTTCCCCTTTTGGGGCATACCTTTCATAAAGTACATATATATTTTAAATAAGGCACTAGAATATCAACAACATGAATATTTCCATATATAAAGGAAAGAAAAAGGTACATAAAGTTCCCTTCCATTCTCTTGTGTACCACAAATTTAAAAAAATTAAAATAAAAAACCCAAAAACAACAAAAAAACCTAAATCCTTTAAATGATTAAAAACATTCTCCTACCTTTTCTTAAACTCATCTGCTGAATTTGAGATACTCTAATTTTGTGGCAGCAGTAAATTTTCTTTTTTTTTTTTAAGCTTGCACATAATGCTATTTTAGTTGAAAACACACACTATAAAGCAAGGTCCCACAGAACAAAGCTAAAGATATCAATAGGATGAAATGGTACAATATGTTAAAATGGCAAGGGATACTGTTTTCCAGGACATCATGTATAATGGAAAGTCCAAATTAAAAACAAATGACACTCAAAAAATTTGAAAGACATCTTGGAGTAATAATAACAGTGATAGCTGACATATACCATATTTTAATGTTTACAAGTACTTTACAATTATCATAAAACAGGTAGGCCTTCAGAGACAAAGATGGGAAGGTGGATGGGTTGTGATATGCATTGCCATGTGGAATACCCACAGGAAAAGTAAAATGGAGATCTACTATAGTAATGAAACAAAAGAATCCCATTTTGTCCCTCAGAACAACACTGAAAGATAAGTGTTACAGATATGGTAACCCCCATCATACAGTTGAGGAAATTAAGGCTCATAGAGGTTAAGTACCTTGATCAAAATCACAATTATTCATTGTCAAGAGGTGGGATTTGAAACAATTTCTGCTGAGTCCTAGAACACTGTTCTTCATCATATTCATAGCACTATATGCTGCTTCATTTAAAAGTTCAAATTGTTGCACAGTAATTATCTTTTATCACTATTTTCTCTTGCTAGTTATTGTCTATTCTTGTCTACTCTTTAAGTCATTAAGCTTAAAATTGCACTAAGACTTTTTGGAACATCCTATATCGGTGAAAAAGCAAAAGCAATTACAGCTTTAAAAACAAACCAAAACAAACCCCACAGTCATAGAGAAAAAACAGTGTGCAAATTAGATGTTAGGACATCTGAGTTATAGTGCTAATTCTGTCATGCACTAAGTCATCGGGCTTCTTTTCCTCAATTTCCTCATCTGTAATACCTGTCCATAGACAGAAAGAACAAGGCAATATCTATGAAGATACTGAGCCTCCTTAAAAAAGAAATTCTCCCAGACATAATGGAAAGAACATCTGAATCTTTTTTCCAATACTTAGTAGTTACATGTTTCTTTACCTATATAAAGGAGTTAATAAACCTAATATACAAACCTGTCTCACAGGCTTGTCAGGATTATGTGATAATAATATATATATATAAACTGCTTTGTAAGCTTTAAAGTACAATATAAATGTCAGCAATTGTTACTGATACAGTCAACTTTTGAATGGGAAGCAGTTCCAACAATAGAGCTGGCTTTGAAGTAAGGAAGTCTTGAATTCAAGTCCCCCTTTTGGACATATTTGCAACATGATCATGGGCTAGAAACAACTTTTCAGTTGCTCTCCAGACAGCTCTCTAAGCCTACAAAATCAAAGAACTTCAAAAGTAGAGGGACTTACCTTCCTGAGAGCTTCCTATTCAAAGAAAATCATGGGTCTGGTTAAAAAAAAAAAAAAAAAAAGCCCCCCAAGCCTCCCAATTATATATCCTAGATAGAGGATTAGAGAAGAGGTAGAAGTTGTATGCCATAAAGGATATCATACTATCTGTATCTAATTTTAGAAGGCAAAGACATTTAAAAAACTCTCCCATTCTCCTCTCCTATCTAATCTGATTCTATGGTAGAGAGATCCAAGATTCTTGGAATAATATCATTTTAGAATTAGAAGGGGATTTTAGGTCACTTACGTCACGTTTCTTCAGTTTACAGATTGAGAAAGAGATGTCCAGATAATTTAAATGATTTCCCCAAGATTAAAAAACGAATTAGAAGAATCAAGACAAGGACCCAAATTGCTTGAATCTATCTTTAGTGTTCTTTCCATTACCTTACAATAAATAATTATTCACTTTATGCCTTATTTTCAACAAGTTTTCATTCCAAGCTAGCTTCAATACTAGCCAGCAGGCTCTTGGGCTTCATTCGTAGTTGGAATGTGTTTTAAGAAAGTAAGAAATCAACATTTCAAAATTAAATATAAATAATTTTAGAGATCATCTGTGCCATACCTCCATTGCTTTGGTACAGATATTTTGCTCTACGTTTATGGTATCAATCTCCACATAAACTCTTCTGACAGATTCATATACTTATTTATCTTTTTTAAGCATATTTTTAAACCATTTCTGAAATCAAAGGATATAACAAACAACCATTGTCTGTTGTGGCAACTGTTATGACATAAAACATTTCTTATTTTTTTCCTTTTTTTGTGAATGGAAATACCTGCATTAACATGGCCACAGTCATAGGTCCAACTCCACCAGGCACTGGGGTGATATAGGAAGCCTTCTCTTTTGCTTCTTTATAAGCCACGTCCCCCACAATTCTTTTTCCATTAGGTTTTGTATTATCTGCAGAATAATTTTTAAAACAGAAAAATCCTTACAATACTCAGACTCAATTTTCATGAATTTTCAGTTCTTCCTCCTGTGTTTTTACCAACTTTGTGCATCCTGTGGTATTTGATGGAGTTTCAGTTATTTGAGAATTTATACTACAAACTTAAATGGGCTTAAAATCTTAGGTCCTACCATATATAATTCCTTTTTTTTTCTTTAATGAAGAGGACAAACAGTAGTTGCTAAATTATTAAAATAAACAAACACAAAAAATAGAAAAAATATAATAAAATGCTTAGGTTTTGATAGGCTAACAGGAAAACCTTTTTGCCTGATACCAGGCATTAAAGAAAACCAAAGCTGCTCTTTATTCTTTATGCCAATTAACAGTTCCATAATGAACCCTTCTTAAAATGTTAATTTATCAAGGCCTATAAAAGGAGTTTTTAGGTGCACAAAGCCTGAACTCTGTCACAGCTGCCAGAACCCGTTTCTACAGCAACTGTCAGCATTCTATTAAGCTCCCTGCGTGATTTGAAGAACAATTCAACATCCAATTCCAAAGATGAGCAGCTCCATAAATGTATGCAAAAGACAAAGAATGTAATTATACTTCCCTCAAAAGGATGCCAAGAACAACTACAAATCTTACCAGCAAAGAATAGTTATTTGGGAGAACAAAAGCAAAGGATACACCATATACTCCCTTACACAAAGCAACTCCCACACTTAGTTTTACTGTTTCTCTTAGGAAAGGGGAAAGAGGTCTAGACTTCTCAGCTTCAAGGTTCAGAGCCAGAATCTGGAATTCCATTGTGAGTGGGGCTCTTCAACTTCTGCATGTAATCTTGTTTCAGTCATCACTTTTCTTAGCTTTCATTTTTCTGAGGATGAAGAAGGCTATATTGGGAAGAGCACTGCATTGAGTCAAAAAGACTTGGGTCCTCACATGTGCAAGAATGTTTGTGGCAGCTCTTTCCGTAGTGGCTACAAACTGGAAACTGAGGGGATGCCCATCAATTGGAGAGTGGCTGAATAAATTGTGGTATATGAATGTTATGGAATATTATTTTTCTCTAAGAAACGACCAGCAGGATGATTTCAGAGAGGCCTGGAGGGACTTGCATGAACTGATGCTGAGTGAAACGAGCAAAACCAGGAGATCATTATACACAGCAACAACAATATTACATGATGATCAATTCTGATGGACATGGCTCTCTGCAACAAAGAATTGTCTCAAACCAGTTCCAATTGTTCACTGAAGAAAACCATATACACCCAGAGAGAGGGATATGAAATATGGACCACAACATAACATTTTCATTTTACTGAGGTTTGCTTGCATTGTGTTGCCTTTCTCTGATTTTCTTTTTTTTTTTTTTCTTGTAGATAGGATTTTTCTTGCACAACTTTTTAAGTATTTCAACATTATTAACATGTAGTGGACTTCCTGCCATCTAGGGGAGGGGAGGGGACTGGGGGTAAAATTTGTAACGGAAAGCTTTGTAAAGATCAATGCTGGGGAACTACCCATACATATGTTATACAAATAAAAAGCTTTAATAAAAAGACTTGGATACTAAATCCAAGCTCTGCCTTTACAGCATCTTCTGTGATGTTGGGAAATGCTATCTTCCCTAACAAACTTACAGAATGTTTCTAGAACTAAATAAGATAGTATAAATGAAAGTGCTTTGAAAAACATAGGACTATGCAAATTTAAGTGATCATGAAGATGCTCATCTATAGAAACCATGACTGTCAATGCATTATATAACTTTGTAATTATAATTTGGTCTTTGCTAGTAAAACCAAAACCTCCTGTGAAAGTTTTAGATTGTGAGACATTTTTTAAAGCAGCAAACTGGGAAAAAATACCTACTCCTGGGATTATGTTAAAAGGCTCTGTTAGAGTAACATTTCTGATTAATGAAACTATAGCATATGACCATCAAGTATTGTCTATAGTCTGGTTTTTGCATTCACTTCAAACTTTTCTTTTTATGTACTCTCGGATTTAGTCCAATAACAAGATGGACTTATGGACTGCTTCCCTGTTTTTATGAAGTACTATAGCACTCCCCAACTCTAAATAAATAGCATCCAGTATAGCAAACACTCAATCATTTCCAAAATCTACTGTTCAAATCATCAGCTTCAATTTTCCTCCAGAATAGGTAAGCTTTATGACATCTCTGTGGCTCTTTGTCTGCCGTAGGAATGGTATGATTACCACAATGGACACTTTTCAACATGAAGATGTGGAAACATTAACAGAATTCTAGCTTCTAAAGTCTTGAAAGGTTCTCAGAAGCCATCTAATCCAACTCCACAAAATGAAGAATCCCTTTTAGAGCAGTCCCAACAAATAGCTTTCTTTTGCTTAAAGAACTTCAGACAATCAGGGGAAACACTTTGTCAGGAAATATTCTTCTATGTGGAATTGAAATTTGCCTTCTAGAAATTTATACCTCTGGCTCCTATTTTGGCCTATTACAGCCAAACATAGGAAATCTAATCTCTCTTCCACACGACAGCCTTGAAAATACTTGGAAATTGCTATCATGTCCCCTCTGTCTTCTCTTCTACAGGGTACACATTCCCAGTTCCATCAGATGATTCCTACATGGCATAGTTCCCATCTTCTCAATATCCCACTTGCTCTCTTCAACTTTAATTAGCATAGGCCTCTTGGATTTTTGGTAGGATGATGTTATTTTATCCCTTGAAAGTACTATTTAATTACTTAAATAAACCAAGAAATTAATATTAAAGTAATAATTAAAATGAGAATCAAGATGTGAGCATCACTTTGTAGAGAACAAGGATGTATCCAAAAGGAATGTTTGGAAAGTCCAACTTTTGGGTTTCTTCTCTCTACTACTGTCATGTTATTTTTTTCATGGAATTTGCAGAAAACTATGATTTGATAGGATCTTGTATTACCAATAACAATTCACAGAAGAACAGTAACAAAGAGCTATTTTTGTTTTTTTCATATTGACTCTTTGAAAAAGGCAAATTGTAAGGGAGGCTAATAAAAGCTTCAAGTTCAAGTAAACACTCTATGATGACTTTTAACCTGTAAGAATAACTGGCTGTCATCTATCAACTTTGTTATTCCATCTCTCTCCATCTCAAAAAGAATAAAGGTGAAGGATGGCAAGAGTTGAAATCTTGTTACATAGAGGGCATAAGATCTTAAATAGAAGAAACTCCAGTGTCTCAGGAAGCAGTGAAAGTGATGAGTTGTAGGAGAGCAATTTCTTTATAATCCATTAGATAATTGCACTGCAGGAAAAACGAGCTATCAATTATGAGTTACTGCTTTAAAAGCATGGTGAGAGAGTGGGAGGGAGATTAAATATGGTGAAAACTTGACAGTGAATAATCTTCCTAGCAATTTAATAACTGTACTTCATATTTAAGACTAGAAGGGGAAAAAATTATCCTTCACTTTAAGACTTGAAACAAAACCTAGATGCCACACTTTATATTTATTCAATAATACTGGATTTCATCAACATCATCTAAAAATCACTTCTTTATTCCTCCCATCCCCCATCATATTAAGGTCCATTTCAGCACAAATTCCAGAATAGTTCACTTATCACCATTTCATTCAGTATGTACATTCCTGGCTTATTTCCAACGAGTCAAAGGATCTTTCCTTATGTTTCCCAATATTCCAAAAATAATAAATGCAGCACTAACCTGGAACATAGTTTATTCCACAGTCTATTACTACAGCTCCAGGTTTAATCCATTCTCCTTTCACCATTTCAGGTTGTCCAGTTGCAACCACAAGGATATCAGCTTTATTAACCTGACAAAAAAAGGGAGAAAAAATTATCATAACAGTAAATAGATATAGATACTAGAAATACATTTTAGGACATTGAAATGGGAAGATATCACCAGGAACCTTGTATTTTTCCTCTAAGCTACATTAGACAAGCTCTATAGGTCACTTAGCTTCTTAGGGTCTCGACTTCCCCATCTCTAGAATAGGAGTATGAGCATGTCCTTGCAGAAACATAAAAGAAATTTGCTGGGGGAATTTGGGGAGAAGGATGGAGAGGAAATAAGCATTACAGGTAAGCTAAAGACATAACTAAAAAATCAATTTCTGATACTTGTCTCCTTTATCTTTGTGGAGGGAAGCATTAGCCTCTAATTATGCATATAGAAATCTTTCTGAACACTTTGATTTAGATATTTGCCTATGATCACAAAGGTATTAAATTAGAATTTAGATCCCATCCTAGGTTAGGGATTTCAATATTGTCAGAAAACAAATTGTCAATGTCCAAGTACTATTTTGTGAGACCCAATCTCCTGCACCCTTATGACAAAGCACACTTTTTGATCAACTAACAGTAATAAACCTTACATGTGCACTATTCCCTAAATATCTTACCTCCTCAGACAACTGGATAGTCTTTGAATGGCATGTTGTCACAGTGGCATTATTCCATAGAAGCAAATCATGCATTGGAGCACCAACAATCTTGCTGCGTCCAACCACCACAGCATGCCTACCAGCAATTTGTATTCCTGAAAGAAACTCCAGAATCAATCTCAGACACAGAGGCAGGAGGCAATTTTGTTCTTAATGCTATACATCTTACTGGGGTCAGAGGGAATTCATGTATGGGTTTCTATCATGTCAGAAACTTTAAGTTTCTTCACCTCCCCTCATTTTCAGGTAGAAATTCTCTGCTCCTAAGCTTGAGTAACAAATTGAGACTTGGACATGTGCTCTTTCTTGCTGTGGGTTTTCTGAAAGTAGCTTAAGCAAAATTCATTCATTGAGTCATAGCACAGTGGGAAGAAAAACCTACACGTATAAAAAAGAAAAACTTGACATAACTAAACAGCAATATGGTAGAGGATGCCAGATTAAATTACAAGAAACAAAAATTATAAGTAACAAAGAGAGATGGGGGAGTCAGAGTGCAAAGAGAAGAGAGAAATTAAATTAATGAGTATGTAGTTTTATTTTTCTTGAGTTCAAGAAAAATGATACACTTGTAAGAGCATTAAAAGAATTCTCCTTGCCCACATTTCCCTTGAAGCTGGGGGTACAGACAGAGGTTATGGCTGGAAAAGAAGGGGCCTAAGAGCTGGAAGGGATCTCATACATAGTCACTTTGCAGAGGAAACCAGGTCCCTGGAAGGGGAGGTGACCCACAGGAGCCCAGATTCCCCAAACATTCTCCTGCCCCAAACTAAAAATGCCCCAATGTCGGATGAAATAAGGAGAATCACATATGAAAGCCTGCACCAGGCCTTTGAATACATAGAAGGACTGATAAAATCCTGTAGGAACCTTGCAATGGGCCAGTTGAGATAGGTTTATTTAAGTAATTAAACAGCAGTACAAAGCAAGCCTGGGCAACTGGAAAGGACTAGTCTGGCCCTGCCTGAGAAGGGCACTGAAGCCCTCTGACAGAAAAACCTAAAATAAAGAATGACTGGATGCAACTCCAAAGTCTCCTGGTAAGGACCCAGTGTGGGAACAGCTCTAGCAGCAACTAAGGCAGGGGGACAGACCAGAGCCATGTGGCAAGGAGGAAGATCTAGGCAGAGCTCAATATTGAGGCAACACTGAAGATCCTGAGGGTACATTCTAATCTTGTTCACTGTATACAGAACCAGGCAAGGTCTGCAAGAACAGTGTCTGACCCAAGTACAGACCACTCTTTTCTTACCCCCAACTTAGACAACCTAAGACAGCCAATATGAACAAACCAAGAAATATAACAAACACTATGAGGAAATATCTTGGACCTCAACATTTAAAAAAAAAGAATATTAAAAATTGTTTTTACATGTTTTTAGGAAAAATTAATTACCTTCCATTTATTCTGTATATGTATCTATATGTTGACTCCTTATTTATATATTGAGTCCAACCCTTAGATTGTAAGTTTCTTAAGACCAGGAACAATTTCTTGTCTTTCTTCGAAAATTACCCAACTCTTTGCTCAATGTATTAAGTATTAAACCTACATAGTATTTAATAAATGCTTGCTGATTGATGAATGAATGTAAAGACCAAAAAAAAAATTATGAATAACTAAATCAAAGTATCCATCACTCTAAAAAAATTTAGACAAAGATTTTTAATTAATTTGTCATGAACAAATATATTCTAATGGTTATGAGGAAAGATGTCCTTTATATAAATTTTGTAATTCCTTGGTATAGTATAGAAAAAGTCCTTAAATTAATGCCAGGTTGTCTTACATGGAACCAATTTATGGAAAATATAAATATTAATAGAAGATCTTAAAAAAAAAAAAAAAAAAAAGGAAGCTGAAAAATTAGCCTTACCTGTCTTTTTGATAAGTTCCAGGCATCCTTTTGGTGTACATGGAACGAAACAATCTCCTATGTCACCTCTAGCAAGCTTCCCAGCATTGATGCTAGTTAATCTGAAACATTAAATTGTAGGCAGAATAAGTAAGAACAAGGCAATTAAGGGCTTTGAACCTCTTTTAAACAGTGGCAAGAAGTTTCCCTGAATTACTAATACATATTCTAAAGATACAATGGCTTTAAAATGAAGTGATTCAAAAAGTCAAACACACCCATCCACATCTTTTTCAGGAGCAATGGTATTTGTCACTAGCTCAGTGTTAATGGTCTTCTCTGAATCTAAAGGTAACTGGACCAGGAGTCCATGAACAGCAGGGTCTTCATTCAAAGATGTGATGCACCTTAAAACCTAAAAACAAATTTTTTCAAGTTAAAGAAGGTAGAGGGTTGAGATAGAAATTATTGTAAGGCAAAGCATATTCAGTCTCATTTGCCTTCCAAGAGTTTTAGTTCATTTAGTTCAAAGAAAAAACCCACTGTCATTATAGGTCCTGCATGTAACTTTCCTGTTAGATCAAAACACCTCCTAATAATATCTCTAGATACTAAAGAGGTATGCTGAGATAGTAGTTTAAAAAGGGTTTTTGCAAGGTAAGTAGGATAGGTGGGCATGGGAAACTCTGAGGGAAAATAATCTAGATCAGTGATTTCATTATCGTAAGGCATTCTCAATGAAGAAGCTCCTACAAATGCAGATAGTTAAATGAAAACTGCAATTTCTGCAGTTTATAGTTCTAAAGAGATGTCTGGGATACTGAGAGGTTAGAAATTTGCCCAAAGTCATACAGTAAATTTGTGTCAAAGCTAAAACTTGAATCCAGCTTTTCCTGGCACTCAAGCTGGTTCTCTATTATACTGCTCTGCTTCTTGGCCTGTCTTCTTACTTTGTCATTTAGGACCCTCTCATCAGTTTTACATTTTAGTACTTTGTTATTGGAATGCTTTGAATTTTTTTTTCCTACTATTAAGCAATCAACAAACACTTATTAAAAATTTACTAAATGAAAATCTGTAAAGGCAAAAATGAAGTAGTTCCTCAGTTTCCTTTCTAGAGGAGACAATATATATACATTTAAATACAGAAAACAGATACAATGTAAATTTTTTTGGGAGGGGAAGGAAAGGGGAATACTAGCAGCCAGCAGGACCAGAAATGGCCTTGTAGGGAATGGCATTAGAGTTAAGTCTGAAGAAAACCAAGGACTATAAAAGGTAGAGAGGTAAGATGAGAAGGAAATGTATTCAGATCATAAGAGTTAGTCTGTGCAAAGGTAAGGAGATGGGATGGCATGTCATGTATGTGCAACAAGAAAGTAAGCAAATTTGGCCTGATTGTATATTAAATGAAGGGAGGAATGTCAAACCAGTCTGGAAAAATCACCTAAGGTCTGATTGGAAAGGACTTTCAATTCCAAAAAGAAGTTTATATTTTATTCTAAAGGAAACAGAATCACAGAATTCTGTGCTTTAGGAAGATAATTTTAGCCACTTTAATGTTATGTTATGAGAGAGGGGGGTAAAGAATGGCTGCTGGGGCAACAATTAGGAACAAATTCCATATTCCAAGTATGAGGGTCTGAAAAAAGATGGTAACCCTTGAGAGTAAAGGAGAGGATATTTAAGAGAGACAATGGATTCAATGTGGACTTTAACTTCTTATGTAACTTCGTATACAGCACCTTTTATGTGTTTGAGTTATTTTATGCGATAACTGTGTCTGTCATATTCACTCATTAGACTGTATGCTCTTTGAAGGCAGGGATCTGGTATTTTTCTTTGTTATTTCCCTCAGTTCCTAGCAAAATGCTCTAAACACAGCAGACACTAAATAGATGTGTGTTTAATGCTGAATCACCTGATCACAGCATTATACCATTTATTCTGAATTCCTTCCTATGGCCTTAAGATACGAGGCAAGGTATCTTGCCTTGTACACAGACAGACATACACAGACACAGACAGACACAGACACCCTTAGCCCTGAAAATATCTATACATGTCCATAATCACAATATGGAAAAATAAGGAAGTTTGCTCCACTTGGGCCCAATAGCTTACCTCTGCCTCACTTGAGGTTCTTGGTAGTTTAATATGTGTGGCTCTGATTCCAATCTGGAAGAATGAACATGTAAAACATATTTAATGATCTAACTAGCCAGAAGTGAAAGAACTAGGAGATAGTTAGAGAGTATTATTTGTCATTAAATTTCTATGTTCTAAAAGAATGTGTAACATTCCAGTGATTATGACAGATCATCCCCTGGGGGTTCCTGAAGACCCTTTCAAGGAGTTCACTAAGTTAAAACTATTTTCATAACAATACTAAAACTCTGAATTTCTAAGATGGTCAACAATAATAGTATATAGCCCACAAGATTGGGGGAGGGGGAGGGCTCGGCAGTAGAGAGGTCCTCAAGTTTTAAGAGTGTCAAGTGACTCAGAGACCAAAAAGTTCAAGAATCACTGTCATATAATTACTCATTTTATTTATTTTTCTACAGTACTTCAGATTTATTATATTCCTTTAATTTTTCCATTCTAGCTCTCTTTTTAAGAAGCAAAGCAAATAATAAAAAAAAAAGTCTCTAGTTAAAAGCCACTTGTTTCTTAATTTCTAATACAAGTCAAATTAGGATAAAGGCACGGGAATTTTAATTGGAGGGGGAAGGCAAGAGAAGTGGTGATATGGAATCATTGTGCTAGCTAGCAGTATCAGCTAAGATTTTACCTCCTCAGCAGCTTTTAGCTTCATACTTATATAAAGATTTGAATCATCTCTATCTCCAACCTAGAATAAATAAATACAAAGGTATTTAATGAGATATAAAATGAGAGATTAGATTTTAGTTTGATAAAGTAGTGTGTGTTTGGTTTTTTAATTGAAACAAACCTTATTACAGTTGGCTTTTGGGAATGTAATATATCTAAGGAGAATTTAACACAGAAATATACAACCTTTGGAAATCTTCAAATATCTGAGTAAACAAAGATATCATGCAACCAACACAAATGGAGATCTAATATTCTCTTCTCATATTTAAAGCTGAGGAAACTAGGAAGATTGCTTGTATTGTTTCTAGGGTTGTCTTTTAAAAAAATCTATTACCCTCTAACTTGTTCCTAAAAAAAAAGAATTGTGCCGCTCTTGGTAATAAACATTCACAGGAAAATAAAACAATTTCTTTCGTATCTTGTTATAAAATCAATTTTACACAAAAAAAACCATATATGAAGTAAGCAAAACTAGGAAAATAATATATACAATGATTTCAATAATGTAAACGCAAAGATTTGCTTTGTAATTTATCTGAGTTCAGCTACCTTTTAGTGTTGGGTTTTGTTTTTTTTTTTTTTTTTAAATTTACATCATAGCTGTCACAGTGTATACAAGAAGTGTCAAACATCCCACATATAAAACTTCAGCAGGAATCAGATCAAAATAGAACTAGGGAATATTCAAGAAAATAAAAACACAATACAACATGGAAAATGTTAACTTGTAGCTTTCTAAGTCAATATATGACCACCCAAGGATCCATTTCTACCACTGGTTTGCCTGGTTCTGCTTTCTCTGTTCTATAGCTGTTCATATTAGCTTTTCCATGTTTCTCTGACTCCCTCATAGTCATCTTTTCTCAGAGGAACAACTGTGTTCCAGTATAATCTCCTCTTCTCTCTTCTATGCACTCTATAAGTGAGCTATTTTGGTCATCTTTCTCTTCCTCAAAAACAAGTCATCTCCAACCTCCTCACCTTTTCACAATCTCCCATACCCAGATATCTCATTTTCCTCAATGGATTCCTCGAAGACTCAAGTTCAGAATTTATATTCTGAAGGAGGCTCTTCACAGTCCTCCCCATTGCTAGTGCTTTCCCTCTAGAAATCAACCTTCATTTACATTGCATACATCTTATATGAAATTTTTTTTTTGAATATTTTCTCCATTAGAACATAAGATCTTTGAAGGCAGGTGTCATGTCTCCTCCCCCTCCACTTTTTTTTGGGGTATCCCTAGCACTTAACACAGTACTCCAAATAAAGAAAGCATTTATTAACAAATATTTGTTGACCAACTGACATTTATGCATACCAATTTATTCAACCATTCTCCATTTTATAGGAAATTCATTTTGTTTCTAGTTTTTTGCTATCACAAAAATGTATCACTTACAAGACTAAATCTCTCAATGCCCCAGGCAACCCTAACCAGTACTGACAGAGGGAATTCCTCACTGGAAGCTTCCAGTGCAAATAGAATCCTAGGTCCAGCTATAAAAAAAGAATTGCTATTTTAAAATTCATGTGCCACGAGTGATCAGTAAAGAACCTAAGCACTGCCTGCATAATGTACAAATAGTAATAAGAATGGGGTCATGGGAATTGTGTATTGGATTGTATTGGGTTTTACAGGAAGAAGATAGTGGTCAGGGGCATTGTGTATTGGATTGTATTGGGTTTTACTGGAAGAAGATAAGGAATACAAACTGACTGAAGTACACATAATCAAGATGCTTAAGTCAATTTCAGAAGAAATTTGGCTTCCTTTATTCTGATTCCAAAGAAAGATGTATTACTGTAAAAATGGGCATCATCACTGGTTTTGTGTATTTTGTTCTCTTGGGCAAAGAATATGACTCAATATAGATTCTTTTCTCTCTAGTCTGCTTTCACAAACTTTTTCATTTTACATTATTAAATATTAAATCTTGTAAATAAGGGTTGACCAACTAGATTTAACTCTATTTGGTGCAGCCTCCTACTTAGTTGCTACTATTCTTATGTAGTATAGTGGTGGAGCAGAAAAAAACCCCAAAACAATGAATTTGTTGTAAAAATACCTAGGTTGAAGTTCTATGGCCTTGATCATCTAAATCAGATTAATCTCTGAGATTCCTTTCAGCTCTAAAATATGTATGGCTCAGCTCTGAGTTTCATTTTTCTCACTAAAAATATGAGGATAATATGTGCTACCTGATCAGTAAGGTGTTGTGAGATTCTCATAAGAGGAATAGAAAGTGTCTTATAACTTAGAAACACCCAAATGTGAAACACCCAAACCTCATCTAATCATACATAATTCATATTATGAACCACTATCCTTTATATCATGAGAGACAAATATCTGAGGTAAATCCATCAAAGATATGCGTCTTGGTAAATACCTACAAAGCAGCCAAATAGTTACAGTGGTTTTTTGCTTTATGAATACACTGTAAGTTAACCTATCCAAACAAGGAAGATAAGAGGTTAGATAAAACCATTTAAACAGAGTATTATTGATAAAGAAAAGTGTAATTATGGAAATCTGAATTTGATCATGACATAAGTTTTCTCTCTTTAATAAACCTCCCCAGATAAATCAAGAAATAACCAGTCCTTGGATATTCTAAACACTGTTCTATAACATACCTTTGATTCTCACAGCAATTTGTGAAAAAGTAAAAAACAAAACAAAACAAAAATCACAGAAGAAAACATGTGCCAGGAATATAACTACAAGCCTTCAAATTATCTTGCCTTGCAACAAAAAGCAACAGTGGCAAGATAATGGGGAAAGAAAATTATGTTACACAGTATCCACTCCTAAGAAAGATTTCACAAGGAGTAAGATAATATATCTTGGAAGCTGAAAGTATACATAATGTGTGGTGAGGTAATATTACAATTCTGTATTTCAAATAAAAATTGCTTATTTCCCATGCGTCAAATTATTTTAACGAAGACATCATAATACCTGTATAATCGCCAGGCCTGGCCTGAAACCTGGGAATTGTTCCTTCATTTGTGTAACTTGGCTCTTCAGTCTTTCTCTTACTTGCCTAGGGAGAAAAATAAAAAAAAAGTTAGCCCTTTAAGTAATGACCAGAAATCACAATCTAGGAAATTAAGATGTATTTTTCTCTTTGAAATTAAAACTAAAATTATCATAAGGAGATTAGTCTCCTCACACACTCTTTGGAATTACAAAGCAATGGAACATTCAAACATGAAATAAAAATGAAACCCAAAGGTAAATACTTTATCTGGCATTAAATTTGGGCTTCTTGCATTGTTTCAGGGTTCAAGTTTCCTTGCACTCACCTGTTAACCATAAAAGCTAGTGTTCTTAAAACAAAGCCATTTCACAATTAAAATGAGTAGGAAAGACAGTTCAAGTCCAAGGGAAATTCATATGTAAAGGTGATGGAAAGATTGACTACCTTACAGGCTATTCAATCTATGTTTCTACACCACTAATCCAGGCTCTTGGCTGCTTTGTGGATATTACCTGGCTCTACCCTGGCAATAAGCAAATAGCCCTTTAGAGCCAAATTCACTGAGGACCCCATTCCAGTGTTCTAAACTGACAACTCAGGAACAAAAAAACAATTATTACTGAGAGGTAATGAGGGGAAAAGCAATTTGATAGGTAATAGTACAATCCAAGTGTCTCATAATACAAGGTAAAAAGGAGGCAATAAGTAGAGAAGCAATTAGTCCATCCTACAATCCCTAACCTATTACACACAATTAAGAGTGGGGAAATGTGACAAATGTTATTTCATAAAGATGTGAAATAGAATTGTTAGCATAAATTTAGAGGAACAAAAGATTTGAAATGTTGGCTCAAATCCTAGTACCATCAGTAATTTGACTCGAGAGTCTAAGGACATTTCTCTAGGTTGAAACAGGAGATGAATGAGTAGAATTCGCCATGCTACCCCACCCAATTTTACCCCCAGCCCCAACACAGTACAGAAACTAATCAATTGATGTTTAGACTGCTTAGACTCCACCAGGTACAGCATCCTACTTTTTTTTTTTTTTTTTTTTGGGCTGAGGCAACTGGGGTTAAATGACTTGCCCAGGGTCACACAGCTAGGGAATGTTAAGTGCCTGAGATTTGAACTCAGGCCCTCCTGACTTCAAGATTGGTGTTCTCCCCACTGCGCTCCCTGGCTACCCCTGGTCTTTACATTTTAAAACAGAATAAAACTTTACTTTAAATATGTAAAAACCATTTCCAGCTTGCTGACTGTTCTGTCATCATTGCTGACCTCTGGACTAGAATCATGAGCTCTATATGATGAGATGACATTTAACTGGGGGCAAATGTTAAGTCCTACATTTAGGTTAAAAAATATTCAACTGCACAAGTGTATGAATGAGTAAATCAATTCTAGTAAAAGTAGCCTGGGAATTCTGTAGAGTATAATTTTAATATGAATCAACAGTTTGATGAGGTAGCAAAAAATGCAATCTTAGGCTTTATTAAGGGAAAAGATGAGAACTTAGAAAAAGGAAAATAGTTTCAAAACTGACACATACATGTGACTGACCATGGGAAGCTATTATAAGCCCTATATTCCTCATCTGTAAAATTAGGATAAACATGCCTGAGCACTTATTTCACAGGATTGCTCTGAGTATAAAACTACAAAATGTAAGTAAAAGCATTTTGTATTACCATATGTAATAGGAATTAGCCTTATTCTGCTGGCTCTGTAAAGGTGAACTAGGGGCGATGAGAAAGTTTCAAGGGCAGATTTCAGTTCTATAAAGAGAAACTTCCTAACTAGCACTTTGCAAAAGCAGGGAGGACTGTCATGCCCCATCACTAATATTTTTAGGCAGAAACTGATGGATTATTGTTTAGAGATGTTATATATGTAATTTTTGTTGAGGTACTGTTTGATCTAGATGACCTCTGAGATTCCATCCATCTCTGAGGTTCTATAAGTTAGTGTAATTTCTGAAAGTATTTGGAGGAGATACAGTGGGCCAAAAGTGGTTATGAGCCAATGAAAATCATATCAATAGGTGAAGCATTAAGTTAAAAGTACTTATTGTGCTTAAGATGGGAATTATAGACTATAAATGCATATGATTAACACTCCATAAATTTTGTTATAAAACAAAAGTGTTTTTATTAAAGCTTAATAACTAGCAGCAACAACAAAAAAATCAAACTTACAAAGTGGTAAAATCCTACATTAAACCCTTAGTCTTCACCAAAGTAGAATTAAATGAATTAAAAAATAAGTAAAACTATTTCTGCTTTAGGTTTTCTTACATATGTCTCAAGTTCTGATGCCTTTGGCTTTATCTTTCTTTTTTATATAGTTATAATTATTATGGATCAATTCTTGTTTGATTGATAAATAGCTTGCATAGGTTTTCCCATATTTCCTTGTATTCTACATATTTATCTTTTTATAGCACCATAATATTCCATTACATTAACATATAACAATTTATTGTATTATTCTCCAATTGCTGTCACATAAGTTGTTTCCATTTATTGTTATTTCAAATAGAGCAATTATGAATTTGAAAATGATGGTGGGAACCTGAGGGGAAATGATATCTTCCTAGAATTTGTTTCAGGAAAGGAAAAGAAATCTAGGTATAGTCTAACACATATCCTAGAAACTAGAAAAGTGTGTCTCAAAGAGTTTAGGGGAAAGATAGGTAGAATCTCTAATGAACTAAAGTTTCACAAAGGAAGACAAGACTAGAGAAAATGGGAAATGCTAAAAAGTAATATTCTGAAAACACAATCAATTCCAAAAATGAAGAAAAATGAGATCTGACCAATGATTACATCCAAGGGAATTCATCAACCAGTTTGGCTGTGAAAGAAATGTAGAAAAGATAAAAACAAGGTGAGAAACAAAGAATGAATATAAACACCAGTACAAAGTATTGATTGCATTGGAATAAGTAACAGGAAGCTGACACCCAAAATAAGTAATGTGAGCACTTAGTTGTACTTGATAAATCCAAGTCACCTGACTCTGATGAACTAACTGGAGAAGGGCAAATGTCTTGATTTTTTTTTTAAAAAAAGGGAAGCAAGGAGATTCTGCAAACTAAATTCCTAGAAAAATTCTAGCACAACCCATTAAAAAGATAATGAACCTTTAGAAAAAGAAACATAGCTTACAAGGGTTTCATCAAAAATAGGTCATGCTGGACCACCTTGGTTTCCTTTTTTTTTTTTTTTTGACAAGGTTTTTAAACTATAGTTACTAGATGGGGAGGCCTACTTAGATTTTAATAAATCTTATGATAAAGCAAATCATCCTGTTTTTTCTGGAGAAAAGAGAGATGTGTATATAACAAAGAGAGATGTGTATGTAACAACATAATCAAGATGGATTCAGAACTGGTTGCATGGCCACGCTCACAAGAGTAGTTGCTAACTGTTCAATGTTAAAGTGGTAGGAGTCTTCATTTGGAGGGCTATAGAGATTTGTGCTTGGCCAAATGTTGGTTAACTTAAAAAAAAAAAAGTAATGGCTAAATATTTATTAGTACAATCACCAAATTTGCAGAAGGCACAAAGCTAAGAGGAAGATAGCTGGCCACAGTGAATAATTGAATTGGGATTCAAAAGGATCTTAATAGACTAAAGCACTGGACTGAAGCTAACAAGAAGGAATTCAGTAGGGATAATGTAAACTCCTGCACATGGGTACCAAAAAGTCAGCTTTCCAAGTATGAGATGGGGCAGGAATAAGGAATATGAGTGAAGGAGGGGATTTTAAGAAAGTAGTTGTGGCAGCCAAAAAAAAAAAATCTAATGTAATCTTGGACTGCATTAGGAGAAGCATAATTTCCAAGAGGGTGATGTACTCTGCCTCCAACTTCAGCATAATGTTCAGTTTAAGGTAATGAAATTTATAAAAAATGGACAGATAAAACTAGACAGAGTCCAGAGGAAGACAACAAACCTTAGAAAAGGATCTTGCATTCATATCATCTGGGGATTTGCTGAAGGAATTAGGAATATTCCCTTTGGAGAAAAGACTCAGGGAGGAAGTAACAGCTCTCTGCAAGTGTCTGAGAGGCTATGATGGGAAAGAGAGGTTAGATGTGTTCAGTATGGCATACTCATTAACTAGGTGGGAAAACTGATGTAACCTTTGGAAGTATAACTTCAGATGTTTTTGATTTGCATTTTTTTATTAGTAGAAACTGTATTTTTTTCATAAAGCTGTTGATTGCTTCCCATTTTCTAAGAATACCATTCACAATCTTATCTGTGTATCTTTATACACTTAAACTGTATGTAGTAGCTTAGCTTTTTATACAATCATCTTTTTCTATTCATTGTATATTGAATTATTCCTATCTACCTTCATTGCCTCTACTGCCTCCCTCTCCTCTCATTCACTTCTCAAATTTCTACAATCTTATTTCTGGCCTCATCATTAGATTGAAACTGCTATCAACCAAAGTTAACAGCTTTTTTTTTTCTTTTTTAAATTTTTATTAAAGCTTTTTATTTACAAAACATACACATAAGTAATTTTTCAACATTGACCCTTGC
>JAJPUD010005695.1:117545-146663 GCA_023553655.1 Myrmecobius fasciatus
GATTCTGAACTCTCAATTAACATCAAAAAGTATTAACTAATCTCCAATGTGTGATACTGTCTCAGTTTCTCCCTAAGCATTACAAGTGAAGTTGGCTGAGACTCCTTGAGGCAATCAGGGAAAGGTACTGATAGGAATCAGCTCAGTTTATAATCCACCCCAGGAGAGGTCTAGGGAAACTCCAGTTTCCAGAATCCAATCAGAAAGCCAATTTTATGATGTCAAATCACCTAGAAATTTGCTCATGGCCTATGACATCGTTCTGCCCTGTGGTGGGGTCTTCTCATTTCTCCCCCACACTTCATAATGTCTTTCCTTTTGATTTTTTCTAGGGAGAAACATAGCAGTGATGGGGTCTCCTGAATTTAGGGTGCTTTTGTTTTAACAATCTGTCTGATTCTCAAGTCTTCTGGTCTTAGAATAGTCCTACAAACATGGCTGACAGCCAAACAGATAATCTGCTGGGTCAGTGATAACCAAATTCTTGAGACAATAGTGAGACTGCCAAACAGATAATCTGCTGGTCCGTGATAACCAAATTCTTGAGACAATAGTGAATAGATCACTTCTCAGTTCTATCTCTAGGCCATGAAATTAGCATATCAGTGACTTGAACTGGATAAACCTTGCTCCTTTTCTAAATTCTTTTGGAATTTAGCCCACTTCAATTGATTTTGTTTGGGATAGTTCCAGCCAGAAATCCAAGTTATGTCAAGTCCTTCCTTAAAACAGTTAATTGCCCCTTTGGATCAGTTCACCACACCCCCCCACCCCGTAGTCTTTCCCCTTCCCCTATGGTACACAATGTTTCTTCTGACCATTATGCTTCTAAATCCTACTTCTCCTAATAACTGTTTTAGGGTACAAAATCCCTTTCAGGATTGAGTCTGACACCTAAGGGTATGCCCCAATCTCATGGAGTGTTCCCTGGGTAATTCTTTCATTAAGAAACTTGGTTTTTCCCATCATTATTAAAACCTCTTTCTATGCTTTCAACTCTATTTCATATTTACCATTCCTCTAGTCTATTGTATCTCTTTATTTTGCCAAAGAGAATGGCCACTGTGAATTCTTCATATGACTGAACCCTAATATTTGGTACTTCACCTGGTGTCCTATCATTTGCTACATCAGCCACAACTATACTAAATTTCACTTATCTCTCTGCTTCAAGTGTCTCCTCAGCAATTTTCACACAGCTATCAGGCTGATGTTCCTAATGTACAAATATGACTATGTCACCTTTCTACCCAATCCAAAATTAAATTATCTCCAGAATCAAATCTAAATTCCAGTTTGGCATGTAAGATCTTTTCCAACCTTTTCAGTCTTATTCCCCATTACATTCTTAATGTGGGGGTCCAGAAACTTTAAAAAAATGTGTAACTATATTTCAATAAAATTTTATTTAAGTAAATTTTTTTAAATGATAATCTTATGTAATTTACTTTATGCATTTAAAAACATTTTGATAATGGGTTCATCAGTTCATGACACAAAAAAGGTTAAGAAACCCTGCTCTTATGCATATTGCAATTCACTTAAATTCTTGCTATTTCTCCCACCTAGTATTCTAACTTCCATATCTGTTCTCCCCAACCAACCTGGAAATCCATTCCACTCTCACCTTCATGTCTCAGAATCCCGAGTTTACTTCAAGGATTATTTTATATAACTCCTTGACCCCCCAACTGCTAGTGCCTTCTCATTTCATATCATCTTGTGTGTACTATGCATGTATATGTAGCCTTCCCAGACTGAATGTTAAGTTCCTTGAGGGTAAGAATTAGTGTCACTTTTGTCCTTGTATCTAAGTGTCTAGAATATCTTGCACAAAGCATATACTTAATAAATGCTTACTGATTATTAAGAAAAGATATTTTGAAAAATTAAAGGTAGAAATAAAAGATAATATAAAAATTAAATAGCTAAAGGCAGGGGAAAAGAATATTACGTCAAATGAACCAAATTACAGACCTAAGACACTTCTTCTATTGATCCTTAAATGTTCTCTCTCCTATTTTCTTTGTTAGTTGATCTATGACTCATAAGTATATCTTCCTAATATAAAATGTCACTTCTTTTATCTTTTTTGTTCATTCTGAATAAGATGTATCCTTCCAATATCATATTCCAGTTATAAATCCCATTCCAAAATGTTATATCAGTGTATACATATATTGGATTTATCATATAATTTAACATATTTAGCATGTATTAGATTACCTATCATCTAGGGGTGGGGGGAAGGAGGGGAAAAGCTTGGAACAAAAAAAAAAGTTTTGCAAAGGTCAATGTAGAAAAATTATTCACATGTTCTGTAAATAAAAAGCTTTTAATTAAAAAAATATGTTATATCAGGTCAAATCTGCCTTCAGCACTGTTTTCTTGTTCACCCTGTTTATTATCTGTCGAGGTTCGGGGTGAACCACTACAGTGTCAAGGGTATCTCAAAAAAAATTTATAGGCTTAGACCATCTTGAAATCAAGAGACAAAGTTTTTATTATAAGGCTATTGACAGTAGGCTAAGTTCCAAGATGGAACTTAGTGGAAAAAGGAAAAAGTGAGAGAAAAACCAAATGCCTCATGCCATTGATCTCAGAGGTGGAACTGTGGAGTGATTAGGTTAGGCATCTCACCATAGCTATTCATTAGGAGTCTGTACCTACAAGGTCATTATTTTCTCCAGGGCCAGCTAGCCACATGGTTACACACTCAAATCATTATCCTTACTGAGAAGTAGGTATCTGAAGCTATGGATTTTTGCTTCTGAAGCTCTTCTTGAACTGTATTCCACGACCAATGAATTGGGAAATCATCTTTACATTTAAGGGTTCTGATAAAGGCCTCATTTCTAAAATATATAGAACGGATCCAAGCATTCTGGAGAGCAATTTGGAACTATGCTCAAAAAGTTATCAAACTGTGCATACCCTTTGACCCAGCAGTGTTTCTATTAGGCCTATATCCCAAAGAGATCTTAAGGGAGGGAAAGGGACCCACATGTACAGAAATGTTTGTGGCAGCCCTTTTTGTAGTGGCTAGAAACTGGAAACTGAATGGATGCCCATCAATTGGAGAATGGCTGAATAAATTATGGTATACGAATGTCAGGGAATATCATTTTTCTGTAAGAAACGACCAGCAGGATGATTTCAGAGAGGCCTGGAGAGACTTGCATGAACTGATGCTAAATGAAATGAGCAGAACCAGGAGATCACTACACACAGCAACAACAATACTATATGATGATCAATTCTAAGGGACATGGTTCTCTTTAACCATGAGATGTTTCAAACCAATTCCAGTTGTTCAGTGATGAAGAAAGCCATATACACCCAGGGACAGGCCTGTGGGATCTGAGTGTGAACCGCAACATAGCATTTTCACACTCTCTGTTGATGTTTGCTTGCATTTTAGTTTCCTTCTCAGGTTTTTTTTTTTTCCTTGTAGATCTGATTTTTCTTGTACAGCAAGATAACTGTATAAATATGTATACATATATTCAATTTGTCATGTATTTTAAACATAATTAACATGTATTAGACTTCCTGCCATCTAGGAGAGGGGGTGAGGAGAAGGAGGGAAAAATTTGTAACAGAAAGCTTTGCAAGGGGCAATGTTAAAAAATTACCCATGCATATGTTTTGAAAATAAAAAGCTTTAATAAAAAAAAAAGGAAAAAAAAATACTGTGTTCCATGAAATACCAGTCATCTTTCTACTATTCTTCCTGTACTGTACCTACTGTTGAGGGATAGGGGTCCCCAGGCTGGTGTCGAATGTTTTGCAAAAGAATTCACAGTTCCAGTTTGCAAGTGAGGTTTTTGGAAAAATGGTTCTATTTCACTGAGAAACTCTCCCTCAGAGAGAAGTTTGGGGTACAGAGTCTTGTTTTTTATTTAGCCTTTTATGGTTTGGGGCTAGGAAGCAATTAGGGGCTAATTTCCAAATCAATAAGGAGTGGTGATTATTTCCTAGATCAAATGGAAGTGTGAGTTTCCCTTGGGAGTCAGGGGAGGGGCGAGAATGGGTTGAGGTTCAGACAGGGATCATTTTCAGGAATTTCCCCAGGCCAGGTGGCCCACCCTTCACAAAAAGTGGGGGTACACAGAGTCCTATCATATCACTTCTACTCGGATAAGAAACCTAATAGACAGATTTAAGCAATTTCTCTTTCCCCTCCATTTTCAGCTTAAATGTTTCTCGATCAGATTACCTGAACTAAGACAAATATTTTTATTGGCTTTGGTTAGGGGTACTAATTTCCTGATCAAAAGCCTACCCAATTGGTAAGGTAACAGATCAAAGTATAAACAACATAATTTTTTAAAAATTCCAATCAAACGAATCACGGCCAACTGAAATTTGGCTTTCATGAACCTAGAATTCAGTTCTTTATTTTTCTAGTCAGTTTTTCTGGCCAAACTGCAAACAAGCAGGACAGATGACATTTCAGTAAAGACACAAATATAAATAACATGTATAATTAACCACTTTGAGGATTTTTTTCTTTCTTTAAAATAAATACTATTTGGGGGGGGCAAATGCAGTTTTATTATTTCTTTATATTGCTACTGCATTTTATCTGGATAATAATAGGAATTCTGATTCTCAACTAAAGGGGCCTGAAGCATCTAGGGTAAATAAAGGTCATTTTAAACAATTTACTTCACATCTATGGCTTCTGGAAATCTCATTTGTAAAAACAGCACCAGAAGGAAGTTAATATTCTTTCTTTTTGGAGGCTTGTGCCCACTAGTGCAATAAAATTTGGTACCAGAAGGCACTTAGAAGTAAGAAGCAATTTAAGTATTAATCACCAAACCTGACAATTATCAGAAACTTAGCCCCAAGGAAATGATAAGATTTGAATATGTCTCTCTTTACTACCACTCCTAGACTTAGGGTCAAATCTTCCTCTGCCAAATAAAAGAACAAAGTCAGAATGATTCATAAACATAAAGAAGGCACTTTGAAAGGTACATCCAATCTTTCTTTGGTTATGGGAAACACTGGAATTGAAAATATCCTTACTCTGCCAACATTCTAAAAAAACAAAACCAAACCAAAACCAAACTCTTAAGAAAACAGGACATTTTAAGAACTTTGCATAAATTTGAGCCTAAAGTTAAAAACAACAACACTTCACATCCAATCAGAAAAATTAGGATAGGAACGTTGATTTAGAGCTAGAATTATTCTTGAGAGACCAAAGGGCAAAAGCAGCAACAAAGAACCCAGTTAAATGAATTACCGAGTTGGAATGGAACAGAGAGATTACCTAATACAACTCTACACAAAGTTTGAATCCCATCTAGAAAATCTCTATAGGTCATCCAACCTTCACCAAAAGATTTCCATTACTGAGGAATTCGCTATAAGTTGGACATTCTATTTTTAGGTTTTAATTTCAATCACAAGCTAAAAGAGATACTTACAGAGATAAACTTTACACTTAGCATATAGGACACACCATTTAGAATCCTTAATCTCAGCTATTCTGTCTTCATACAACTAATTTAACTCCTTGAGTCTTAGTTACTGAAAAAAATATGTACTACATGACCTCTACCATTCCCTCCCAGTCTAATATTCTTAATTAGAAATCTTTTTGTTCATTCTAACTCTTTGACACTGACAGCTGATTCCACAATCCAATTCTGCCTAAAATTACTTTATCATAAAATATGATAAAACAGAAACACATATAAATGAAAGCCATTGACTGTGACACCACCTGGTGTTCAATGAAGAACAAATATATATTTTTTTAATTTTAGCTATCCTAGTTGAAAAACACATGTAATTATCAAAACCCAAAGTTAACTAAAGTTTCCCAAACTAAGCCCACATTGTAGAAGAAAACTATTAGTCTGCTTCTGTAATGTGACAGCAAAGTTCAAAATACTGATCAATAAAATAAAGAACTGGCAATTAATAAAATACTTTCTTTGTACATTGATCCAGCAATACCACTACTAGGTCTATATTCCAAAGAGATCATAAAAAATGGAAAAGGATCCACATGTACAAAAATATTTATAGTACTTCTCTTTGTGATTGCAAAGAATTGGAAATTGAAGGGACGCCCATCAATTGGGAAATGGATGAACAAATTATGGTATGTGAATGTAATAGAATACTATTGTTTTATAAGAAATGATTAGCAGGCTGATTTCAGAAAAACCTGGAAAGATATGAACTAATGCTGAGTGAAGTGAGCAGAACCAGATCATTGTATAAAGTAACAGCAACATTGTGGGTATGATCAACTTTGATAAGTCTTTCCTCTTCTCAGCAATATAATGATCTTAAGACAATTCCAAAATACTCATGATAGAAAATGCTATATACATCCAGAGAAAGAACTATGGAATCTGAATTAGATTGAAGCATACTATTTTTACTTTTGTATTGTTATTTCTTTCTTGTGGTTTTTCCTTTTTGTTCTGATTCTTCTTTCACAACATGACTAATGTGGAAATGTTTAATATGATTGTAGACATATAATCAATATCAGATTACTTGTGTCTTGGAGAAGGGGGAGAGTATGGAGGGAAGGAAGGGAAAAAATAGAAATTAAAATATTATAAAAGTAAATAATGAAAACTAACAAATTTCAAAGATATTTCCTCCTACATCTATGCAACCTCTTCCCTAAAAATCTCTGAAATGGTTATAGTTATAACTTAATTTTGGCCAATTCACTCAGAAATGGATATTTTATAACTTCTCACTCCCAAATTACCAAAAATACCTAAATTCTCTGACACCATGTAAAAGACTAATTTGAAGGCCTAATAAGGTCAAATGAGCTAGTATTTCACATTCTGATTTACAATAGCTTTTCATTCAGAATCTCCAAGTACTTTTTAAATAAATCTCCTCACCATAAAGGCAGATTCTCTGGTATCTGCCATGTTGCTTTCTTAAGGAAAAGCTTTGAATGTTATGAAATATAAATTAATGAATTTTCAGCTTCACAGTGAGAGCTGGCATCACCTGCAGGTTTTGTTTTTGATCACTAGCAGGGTTGAAGGTATGGTAGTTGAGCTGCTGTACCATCAGCTCATACTTCAGCTATAAAGCTCTATCAAATTGTAAATACTCTGAATTCAGTCTTTGATGTTGCTGAGTGGCCCAATCACTACAGGGCAGGTTCAGAGTAAGAAAAACCCAAGATCTAACCAAGTCTCACCATGTATGACCCATGGCAAGTCACAACCAACCTTGGCTTTAATTTCCTCCAATATTAAATGGATAAAATGAGAATATCTATCTCCCAAGGTTCTTTCGAGATTAATTGATATAACTGTCAAGTTCTTTATAATACTATGGGATACAGTAAGTGCTCAATAATTTTTTTTTATTACAGATTTAGTCTCTAGACACCCTTAAATGATATTAAATTGTTTAAACTTCATCCACTAGTTATGGGTTGTCCTAGTTAGTTACACAAGGGCCTTCTAATTCTGAGATTCTGTGTGTGGCTGAGAAGAAACAAATCCAGAAGTTCTGACCCTAAGACTAATATTCTTTCCAAGTTCCCAGAAGTCCTTTTGGATTGCTTTGGGGAAGATGTTAACAGAAAAACTGATGTGAATAAGAATGACTGAATATTTCTTAGGAAAGTTTTCCTTCCAGCTGGGTGGCAATAACTTCATTAAGAATTCTATATTTAGGATCCAGGGCAAATATAACACTTAAAACCTTTTGGGAAAGACTTGGCCTTTAGTCTTATAGGGCTCACTAAAGAGAAATCTTAGGTAAGTAGAAAGGTCCTCAAGTCTAGGAGTTAGTCTTGGAAACAGCTTTTAACTCTGTAAATATACAAATTCACATTTTGGCCAGGATAACTATCATCTTTACATTAACCTCAAGAAAACACAAGAATGCTGCTTTTGCAGCTTTTGTCTTGTTTGGAGTACAAGAATAGAAATAGAAATAGGAAAAATATATGGCTCCCTCAATCCCAGAATATCAAACCTTTGAGTATCAGAATATCATTCTTCTTTTCTTATGACTAACATAGGGGTAACAGCTATTCCATCAAGGTGCCTAAAACACTGTGACAATGTTGCTTATTCAAAAGATGTGGCTACATAATGATTCGGAAGACTCAATTTCAGGTTTCAGGGCCTCCAGATTGTTAATAATATTTTCCACATAACATTAAATAACAGGGACAGTTGGGCACTCAATGCATAGAGCCTTGGAGTCAGGAGGTCCTGAATTCAAATTCAGCCTCAGATACTTATTATCTTTGTGGCAAAGTCAATTAACCCTGTTGCCTTAGCCTTTCTGTATGTCCACTGCTCCTAGTACTGATTTTTATGACCAAGCAGAATAAATTTATCCCTTTGAACATCACAACCTTTCAAATAATTTAATTCAACTCAACAAGCTTTCAAAATTTGTGCCCACTATGTATAAAAGATGAAAGAAAAAATAGTCCCAGGCCTTAACTACACCAGTTGTTGCCTTCCTTCTCTCCCCTCCAAGTTTTCAGTCCAAGAAACTGGAATTTCTTCATGCTTAACTAGCTACCTCTAATACAGACGGTTTACATTTTTCGATTCAGCTCTAAACCCCAAAAGCATGGTTTGGGAGCAACTATGCTATCAGTTACATCCTTACCGAACTAAGGACAGCTTTCATGGGACTTTGCTACTTAAACTGGATCAGTTATTAAGTGACACACAAGGTCAAAAGTCTCAGAAGCAGAATTCGAAAAGAACAAATCTTCCCTAACCCACAACTTCAACCATCACATCTAAAATAATGCATTAAAGCACTCCCCTAGTAATCCAATCCTCAGGGAACTTTAGGTGAAATAACTCGTGGAAAACTTATTTTAGTTTCTGACAATCATATATCTACCAGGTGTACTTAAGGACCATGGTAGATTTTTTTCATTTCCCCAGGTTCTGAAGGACAGCAACAATGAAAATGACCATGGACTATCTTGAGTATTTTCAATACTAGGGGAAGGAAAGAAGAGAAAGGTCACCCTTTTTTATTCCCCTTAAACAATTATTGGGATTTCCTGGATTCAAGGAGGGAGTCGTCCCGGAGCACTCCCTGGATTCCAGACAGAACAGACAACGGGGTAATCCCCGAGACGTGAACAACCTGACAGTCCTCATATCTTAGGAGAATATTTTATTAAAGGAAACGGCAACTCATATCCCAGGACACCGAGGGTGTGTCCCCACTACCTGGGGAGATGACAGAAAAGCAGATCCTACGGGGCATTCTTGCCATGAACTGGAGCCCTCCTCCAGGACCCAGGACCACCTCTGGAAATAACCCTGATCTTGTTCCTATGGGGCCCTGGACAATTCAGTTTCCTTTCCCCAGTCCCGCAGCCCAACCCTGCCCTCAAGCTGAAAGGACTTGTGGCTTACGCGGAGACCACCTTCCCGTTGAGGATTTCTGCCGGTGCCATGGCCCTTCTCTGCTCACAGCCCTCTTTCGGTCCCCTAGTACTCCAAATGCGAGACACTCTTGTTAGGCGCAGGACCAACAGACCCCACGTGCTGGACACCTAGAGGTTTGGTATCTACTGCGCAAGCGCCAGACTCCGGCGTGCTCGCGCGCGCGGTAAATCGACAGAGAGACGGGGATGGGGTCGGTTAGGAAGGGAAAAGTAGGGGCGAAGAGAAAGAAGACAAGAAAGAGGAAACTGCTAATTATTGGCTGGAGAGAGCGTGATTTTCGGAATACGTCATTTTAGCGGGAGGAGGAGGGTAAAGGACTCCGCGCGCCCGAGAGTGTTCAAGCTCGCCCTCGAATCTAGCCAATCAGGAGGCGTAGGGAAGGGGAGGGAAGGAACGCGAGATTGGTTGGGGGTGGGATAGAACTGTTTCCCTCGAGGCAGAGGTAGTGCGCGTGTATTACGTCCGTACATCCGGGGGAAGAGACCTTCGCGGCCCGCTAGGCTGATTCTTGGCTAACCTTCTTCTAAAGTGGCGTTGGCGCCCAACTACGGGAGCTCATAAGGAACAAACGTGGACGTTGCCCCGTCGCTCCCAGGTTTGGTTTCCAGAAGCAATCCTGTCAGGAAAACACCGTGGACTTTGTCTCTGATTTCTTACCTTCCCTGGGAGGTTGTTGCAATGGGCGATATAACGCGCCGCTTAATTGACGCAAGGATATGTTCAGAACTGCGACAGGCTTGTTCCTATGTATCATTAGTGAAGAAATAATCCTGGATTTTTCCTATACAAAACAAAAAAGCTAGATTCATTGATTCTGCAAACTCTAGGATTAGAATTTAGATCTTATACCTTATATTTATACACACAAACACACACACACATTCCAGATCAGGATTAGGGAAAGAAAACAGGATATGTAGAGCATATATTATAATAGTATAGGAGTTATGTACCTTTTTTTTTTTTTAAACGAATGAGAAAACTGAGGACTAAAGTTGAAACAATTGGGAGGATTACAGCATCAAGCTTGCACAGAAGGAACAATCCTCCTTAACAAGTGTATGAGATGAGATTCATACCCAGCTCTTTTGGACTCCAAATGGGGCACTTAGTAATACCATTGGATAGCAAGGAGATTTGGAATTGGAGGATTTGAGTTGGAAGGTAGATCTTGCAAGGCACAGTGAGGGTAGGGTGTTGGAAATGGATCTTCAAAGTTCTTTCCAGATAGAAATAGAATTTTGTCATCTCAATTCAGAGAAAATACTGGGAGAGTTACGAACCTTTTAAGTTTTATTATAGATCAGCTTTAAAAAGTATTTCCAAATATTGTGTTTACAATATTTGCTTAATCTCTATGCTTCACCATGCCTTTTATATGTTTCCATATATAAGATTAGCAAATTGGGATAAATTATCTCTAAAGTTATTCCAGCTAAAATTTGGCTATATTATTGCTAATAAGGTGTGTAGTTGCTAGTGGCACAGTTGAAGACCTGAGTTCAAATGTGACCATCAGACTCTTACTAATTGTGACCCAGGGCAAATCTCTTAATCCTGTTTTCCTCAATTTTCTCATCTGGGGTGGCTCTTTATTACCTGGAGAATAAAACATGAACTCCTCTGTCTGCTTTTTATTGGGTAGACTTTCACCACCTGGCCTCAATCTATATAGTTTCATTCCTACTACCACAATCTACAATCCAATAAAAATGGCACCCCTTAGCTGTTCCTTATATATATATTCCATTTCCCATCTTTGTACCTTTGGTGTTGTTTGGTTATTGTCCTTAATGTCTGTCATTCTCATGACATCACTATATTGTCAGTTACAATCTGTCCAACAGACCAATGCAAGCTTGAAATGCTCTACAACTTGGGTACAAATAGTCACACAAATAGTCCATGTGAACATTTAGGGTGTATGCCCTAAATTTTTGCAACTGACATCTTTTGAGCTACTTCAATTCTGCTTTGCTCATAGAGCTCAGCATCTTCTTTGATGAGGGCACACAAGCTGGGTGATCCTATGCAGACCTGTGCCAGTATCTCCTATTTCACATAATTCCAAAGACTTTGAGAATATCCTTATTTCACTTCTGACCACCATGTAAGCACTTGCCTTGTATGAGTTCTCCATAAAACAGTTTTTTAGGAAAGCAACATATGTTTGGCATTTGAATGACAGCCCATTGGAATTGTGTTCTCTGCAGTAGTTTAAATGCTAGGCAATTTAGTTTGAGAAAGGATCTCAATGGATAGCTTATTCTGCCAACTGATCTCCAGAATCTTCCTCAGATTATTCAAATGGAAGTGATTCAGTTTCCTGGCATGGTGCTAATATCTCTCTAGGTTTCACAGGCAGACAGCAATAAAATCAGCACTAGGGCTCTGCAGACCTTCAGTTGGTAGTCTAACATCTCTCACACTTTCCTTTGGAGACTACCAAACACTGATTTAGTTCTGGCAATACATGTATCAGCTGCATTATCAATGTGTACATCCCTGGAAAGTATATTACTAAGGTAAGTGAATTTTTCCACATTATTCAAAACTTCTCCATTTGCTTTGTGCCTTTGTATATACTCCTTCTTAACCTATGCCTCTTTTGAGGCATATTAATTTAAGACAGGGCTCAAGAACCACCTTCTGCATGAACCATTCCTGATTTCTACCCCCCAACTACTAATATAATTATCTTCCTAATTATCTTGTATCTAACTACTTTTATTCTTTTTAAATTTATTCTACATATAATTCTATATATGCCTGTTGTTTCCCTTATTTCCTTATTCAAAGAGTTGAGAGTGTTGTTCATTCTGTGTATGTATGTAGCACCTAACAAGCACTTAATGCTGACTGATTAATAAAAAGTCGATTTGTAGTAATTCACAGGAGATTAAAAAAAAGAACAGATCACCCTCAAGAGGGTTAAAAAGGGGAAAAGGATGAATTATAGTATCTCAAATAAAGGTACTGCAAATAAAATTCAAGCTATTGATGAGATTGGAGGACTTTGAGGAGTTCTTCAAATAATAACAAAATTCATATCGTGTGGGGTTCAGAGACCCTAATCCAAAATTGACTATTTGGAGGTCTCTCAAAGTGAAGGTAGAAAATTTTTATTAGAATCTCTTGGGAAGGGAGCAGTCTCCACTCCTAGAAAGTTCAGAATGAGGAAGCCCAAGGTTACAGAAAAATGAGAGTGGTTAAATAAATAAACACTAACCCAACCCTTCCCCAAAACCCCCCTATTCAAAGCTTTTAGTCTTGATTGGCTCTTTGGGTTACTCTTCCCTTATATGTTCGGTGGGGTGATAATGGGTCAACTAGAAATGAGGTAAGCAAACAAAAAGTTTCATTTTAAGGTTATATGATCTCCAGGAAATCGAAACTGAGGCCTAAGGCTTCACATACTTTAGCAGATAGTCTCTGAGAAACCACATTACTTGTCCCCCACACACAATCCCTCCTCCTCTGTATCCTACTGTGGTTTCTCATGGAAAGTTTTCAACAATTCTCTCACATTTCTTATCTTCAAACATAGTAAGCACGGCTTCACACAGATTTTGGACATCCCAGTGGCTGCCTTGGTGTAGATAACATAGAATTTGCTTCATACCTGCTTTGGTCAGTACCTCCCTGCCGTCTGGAAGAAACCAGACAGTCACTTAAATAATGGGTTTTTAATTTTTTCTTCCTGGTAAAGGATGGGGAAGGTGGATTGGGTGGTAGAGCAGAGATTAATACCATCATTCCTTCAGTAACATCTCCCTTATTCCCAGCCTTCCTTGCCTCTTCATCAGCAAGTCAGTTACCCCGGTCCTCAAATGTGTTCCTCACTTTTACATGTACATTAGCAATAGCTTTCAGTAGTGTTAAATTTTGCAACACTTCCATCAGTAGGGTCATATGAGCCAATTCTTTTCCTTTACTATTAATCATTCCCCTTTCCTCCCATATTTTTCCAAATATATGTGCCACTCCCCAAACATTTAGAATCAGTATAAATTGACCCTTCCTTATCATTCAACAGCTTCAGAGCTTGATTTAGGGCATATAATTTACAGGTTTGTGTGAACCATGTTTTGGGGAGACTTCCAGCCTGTATTCATGAACTACTGTCCCCATCAATTATAGCATACCCATTGAACTTTTTTTCTTCCAATGTCCAGGACAACCCGTCTATAAACCAATTCACATCTTCCAACAATGGTGATTTTTACAGATCTCCCTGAACTTTAGTTTGGTATTCTATCAAATCTAGGCAGTCATGTTCACTAGTCTTATGTTTCCCTATGGGGGCAGAAAGAAATTCAACCGAATTTGGATTGTGATCTTGAGTTAAGACCAAATCATCCTTTTCCAAGAGTGTGGCTTCATATTTCAATATTCGTGAATAAGTTAACCATCTGCCTGTCCTTTGATTGAGGGTAGTTCTCATTTGATGGAGCACACTAACTACTAGGCAGCCTCCAAAGGTGATCCTCTGGCTCTTTTCTACTAACAAAGCCATAGAAGCCACAGCCTGAATGCAAGTAGGCCAGCCCCTGGCCACCGAACTTAACATTTTTGATAGGAATGCCACTGAGTGTCGCTGTCCCCCGCCCCGCTTGGGCCAATACTCCTAGTGCCATTCCTTTGTCTATATTCGCAGATAAGTGTAAGGGCTTGTCTAAGAAAGGCATTATCAGGACAGGGGCTGAAGTTAATGCCTGTTTTGACAGATTAAAATTTTCCTCACTCTCTTGATCCCAACTTATTTCTTCTAATCTTTCTTCCAACAGGTGACTATATAAAGGACTGGTCAGAACTGCATAGGAGTCTATCCAGCTCCTGCAATATCCCCCAAATTTTTTTAGTTCTCTTTTTGTTTTAGGCCTCTCTGTTTAATTCCTTCTATTCTAGTTGGACCTAGTTTCTTTCTCCCTTTACTGATTAAATATCCTAAATATTTAACTTCTCTCTCTAGGTACTACAACTAGTTTTGTGATACACAGAGGCCTTGCTTTCCTAAAAAGTTCAAAAATTGTATTGTAACCACACTAACAGTTTCTTATTTCTTTCCTGTCACAGGTAAATCATCTACATAATTGAAGACCTTTGTTCCCAAAGGAGCTTTAAAATTTTCTAGTGTTTGTTCTAAGACCTGACCAAACAAATTTGGAGACTCAGTGTAACTCTGGGGCAATACACACCATGGATACTGATCTGTATTCTCCCATTCAAAGGCAAATATATCCCTACTCCCTTCATCCAGTGGACAACTCCAAAAAGCATCTTTTAGGTCCACTACACTGAACCATGAACTATCTTCTGGAATTCTTCCCAAAATGGTATGAGGATAAGGTACAAAAGGGTGGAAGGGTAGAACAATTTTATTAATTTCTCTCAGATCTTGTACCATCCTATACTTCCCATCCGTTTTCTTTACAGGGAGGATCGGTATATTAAAAGGGGATATACAAGTCTCGATAAATCCTGCTGATGATAAACCTTCAATCACTGGCATGATACCCTGTCTGCCCTCTAATGACACAGAGAATTGTTTAATTCTAACTACTATGGGTGAGTCTTTCAACCTCAATTTAATTAATTGAATAATGCCTAATTTCCCTGGATTAGTAGGGCATGCCCAAACCTGTGGATCTATTTGTTCTTTATCTTCCTCCCTCAGCACACATACCCTGATAGGAACTATAAGGGATCCATGTGGGACCAGACTAATAGATAGTTTAGTTAATAAATCACTTCCCAGAAGGTTTACTCCAGCCTTTGGGACTAAGAGCAAATATTCATGGGTCTTTGTATTTTGGTACTCTAATTCCACCTTTTCAATAATTGGAACATCAAAATTTTCCCCTTTTACCCCAGTAATATTCAAAATCCTTGAAGAGAGGCTTGCTCCCTGAGGTAAATGAGTCACCCAAGAGTGAGCTGCCTCAGAGTCTACCAAAAATACCATATCTTCATGTTTTGGCCCCACCCTTAAATTTATCAAGGCCTCTGGGTGGGATTTTTCAAAGACCCCCCTAATCTTTAAGCTCCATGAGGGAGGAGACTTGCTGATCCTTCTTCCCTTGGGGACAATGCCAAGAAAGATGGCCAGTTCTCCCACTGGTCCAGCAAGTTAATGGGCTCTGTACTCTCTATCCCCCTTCTCCTCCTTCTGAAAAGAGCCTTGCTTTCCTCTTATTCTGTTGGAACCTTTTATTTACTCTGTCGGGATTCCATCCTCTCCCACATCCTTGAGCAGCAGCCAAATTGTCTTCCTGTATAGTTTGAGCCAGCATTTTGTTTCTATGCTGCTCCTTCTTATCTCTTTCCTTTTCCCTCTCATCTTTCCTCACATAATGGCTTGCGGTTCCATCTCTCCATTTTCTGTAATTTCTTATTAATGTCTGGCCATAAATTAGAAACAAAGTGTAATTTTAATGTACTTCTGTTTCTGGATCCAGTCCTGAGTATTTCCAAACTCCTTCCTTTAGCCTTTCTAAGAATTTGGAAGAGGAATCATCCTTTTCCTGCATAATTTCTAATGCCTTATTAATATTCTGTCTCTTTGGAAATGATTTCTTAATCCCAGTTATGATTAGCTCTCTTAAATCCTGCATGCTTTGTCTGTGAAGGGAGTTATTATTATTATCCCATCCTGGATTTGCAAGAGGGAACTTTTGCTCTGTTGTCATTGCACCTTTTCCACTCCTCCATGGCTACCTTTCTAATTGCTATTCTCTCCTCTTGGGTGAATAACATATTCAATATATGTAGGAGCTCATTCCATATATACATATTTGGTCCCCAAAACTGGTCTAACTGTTTGGAGGCCCCTGCAGAGTCCTCCATGATAGATTTTAAATTTCTTTTGAAGTTCCTAATCTCAGTTCCTATCAAGGGGGCATTAACAAATCCTGTTTCCCCTTGTTGTTCCCCTAAAGGAATCTTCCTCAGAGGAAACATTCTACTTTCTCCAGTCTGAGACTTTGGAAAGGGGAGATTTTCTACATTTCTCTTCAGTTGTTCTAACTCCTTCCTTTGTGCCCTTCCCTAACTTCTGTAGTTTCCAGGGTCCCCAGATCAATAAGAAGGGGCTCCTCTGGTCCAGATTGCTCTACTGGGGGCACCTGTGGGTGTGTTGCTGCCATTGGAGGTTCTGGGGGTGGTAGAGTATAGGGAGGCAAAACAACAAGCAGGGGATCCCAAGGGTGAGGTGGAATCTCTAGCTTTGTCTCTGGTGATTTATTCACCTCTTTCATTTGACTCAAAAATAACTGAGTCTCAGTCCCTGAAAGCCAGAATCTTGCATAAATTGCTTCCTCTGGATTAAAGGGATCCTTTCCATTTACATATAAATTAAGTTATTGGCATACCCAATCCTCGGCAGATCCATATTTTGGCCAAATTACTCTTCTGCCAATGTTTTGGTCACCCCATACAGAACAGTATTTTATCACTTTCTTCTTTTCCTTTGCCTTATATTTTGGTGATTTATTCCAATTTTGTAATCTATTCCCCAAGGGGCTATTAGCCAGCACTTCTTGACATGGCTCCTTCTTTGGGGGCTTGGACTGCACTTTCCCCATAACTTAGTGAGGACTGCCCTTAGACTCCTTTATATTCCAAATTATTCTGAAAGAAGTCTCTCTCCTGTCTGCAGTCATCCGATAGTGTTCTCAGAGAGTCTTTTCCTCTGGGGTCTTTGCACTCCGTTTCACCATATAATTTATGTGAGAGGTTCTCCTTCTCGGGTCTCCCTGGACCAGCCAATTGACCCCCAGACTCCTGAGTGCTTATCTTGGATGACACCTGTATAGGTTCTCCTTACAGCAAGCTCAATCACTCAAAGCATCTGTACACGGAGTTTCAGATCCATCTCTCTCACTTTCTCCTTCACTGAGTCTCTTTCTTCCAGCACTTTGCTCAGCAGAAAGGTGAAGACACCATCCCACTCTGGAGAATAGGAACAAAGTGTTCCACGGGTGCCTGCCCCTGAATAGTGGTCTGTTCCCCACTGAACCACATGATCCTGGATGAGCCCCCCAAAACTGTGTGGAGTTCAGAGGTCCTAACTCAAAATTGATTACTCAGAGATCTCTCCAAGTGAAGGTAGAAAGTTTTTATTAGAATCTTGTGAGAAGGGGGCAATTCCCACTCCTGGAAAGTCAGAATGAGGAAGCCCAAGGTTGCAGAAAAATGAGAGTAGTTAAATAAACAAGCATTAACCCAACCCCTCCTCCAACCCCCCCTATGCAAAGCTTTTAGTCTTGATTGGCTCTTTGGATTACTTTTCCCTTATATGTCGGGTGGGGTGAATGGGTCAACTAGAAATGAGATAAGCAAGCAAAAAGTTTCATTTCCAGGAAATTGAAACTGAGCCCTAAGGCTTCACGTACTTTAGCAGATGATCTCTAAGAAACCACATCACTTGCCCACCCCACCCCCTATACAATATGGACAAATGTCAAGTATGTCAAGGGAATTAATGAAAAAAAATTATGAAGAATGGTAAAATGGTAAATGATCTTTAAGTACATAAGAATGCAGTAATTATCAAAAAGTTCTGTTATTAAATTGAAAATAGAAGAGTGGTCAGAAGAATAGATTAGATGATGAAGATTTAGAACCAAATGAACACAAAAAGTCTAACATTCAACCCCCCAAACATATTACTAGGGGAAAAACTCCTTATGCAACAACAACAACAAAAAACTGATGGAAAAATTGGATTATGGTTTAATGGAAAATGTAATTAAACCAACATCTGGGGCTATATGGACTGGTTCCAGCCATGCTTTAATGAAGTCCCTGGCTAAATGGCTACATTTCACTAAATGAAATGTCACCTAGAGCAGAAATAAACCCTGAAAGACTTAATGACTCCTTTATGGCTATACCGACTGTGCTGATTAGTTGCTGTTTAAAATTGATCACTACATCTAAGACTGGCTTCAGTTATGCTCAACTTTAATTTTCAGCCATCTCACCAGGTGTAAATGATGGTGAGTAGAAAATGATTTCTACAACTTCATCTTAAGCAATCAGTCAAGCAAGCACTTATTAAGTATCTGTATTAAGCACTAATATAAAGAAAGGCAAAAGACAATCCCAAGGAGTTTACAATCATATGGAAGAGATAATATGCAAATTACTGTACAAATAACATGTACAGAATAGAAGACAATCAACGGAATAAGGGCATTAGAATTAAGGGGTACTAGGAAAGGGAGATTAAGAAATGTTTTCTATAGAAGTTGGGATTTTAGCTGAGACTTGAAGGAAGCCAGGAGAAATGATGGAGAGGAAGAGAATTGTAGGCATAGGAGATGGCCAGTGAAAATGCTATATTTGGGGAAATGGACTGATTAGGATGGTGTCTGTGTCAGAGGAGAGAAGGGAGTATATAAGAGAGATGTTTCAATGGTAGAATTGACAGGTTGTGGCAAATGATTGGATATGGGAGTATGGGTGAGAGTGAATTAGAACCTAGGTTCAAAACAGGATTATTTGGAAGGATGGTGGTACCCTTGATAGTATCTTTATTTCTTTAAATTATTGAACTGATAGTTAGATGTAGTTTTTCGATTCGTAAGTGTAAAGATAATGAAGTATACTATTGATATACTTTGTAATGTGATCATATTTGAATATAATATGACATATTCTTAACTTTATCATAGAACTTGAGAGGGGAGAGATAATGAATTCAGTTTTGGACATAGGACAGACAATTTGGTATAATCAATACCAAACTGTCTGCTCTGTGTCCAAAACTGTGTCTGGAATTTAGGAATGAGGTTGTAGATGGCCTTCTTAAAGAGATTAGCTACAAAAGAGAGGAGTGATACATGATACTAATATCTAGGGGGATAGATGTATCAGAGCACTATCAGGAGGATTCTGTGTCTGAAGGGGACAAAAGAGCCATACCTGGTAGACCACAAATGTTGAATTTTGTTGCTCAGAGTCATATCTGAGATTAATATGAAATATCTGTTGATCAGTTCCATAGTTAGCTTTATCTCCTGGGGAGAAAATTAATTACTAGGCCATGGTTTCATATTTCAAATATCTGTTAATGCTTAATTTTGAATCTTGTTGATTCATTTTTAAGCATTTGCTTTGTGATGGAGAAAAGCAGTAGCTGTCCTATACTTGATAATGACTTTTTACATTGAGTAACTTTTCTAGATAGAATCCTTTTAATTATCTTTTGGGAAACTGTAGATATGAGCCATAACTAAAGTTCAAGAAATTTTTCCAAGTTGAGGGCATAATTGAGCCACAGAGAATAAGAAAGGACTTACTTTTATCTCTCCTGGGTTCAGATCAAACCCTTCAAAAAAAACAGGACCAAAAGAACAATTACATACTAATATCTACTAAAAGATCATACCAAACAGCTTCAAAACTCATAGCTACAACAGGTAATGTTGGTTCTTATCAATTCATGTGCTCTTCATTTCTTTTATCATTTGGTAAATAATGGAAGGGTTAGTGCTTAAGTTTTTTTTTTTTTTATTTTGTTTTATTTGTTGGTTGTTTTCTAGTGGAAAAATATCTTCTATAAGGTAGAAAGAGCCAAACCACAATTTTTACTTTTTCTTGTATTTTGAATTTTAATGAGCCAGATGCTTTTTTTTGAGAAGTAATTTATTGAAACTACCTAAGGTTTTAATTTGACTACATGAAAAGCCATTATATCTGACTGATATTCTTTCTATCTTTCAAAATTTAAGTTCCACCTCTTCTGTGAAAACTTCAACCACCTCCCTCACCATATATATAATCCTTTTCTGAACAACTTAATTTAAACTCTCTTTGACACATGTTATACTGTGTATTATATCCATCTGTGTTTTTATCTTATTCCCCTTAATTGCAAGTCCTGTGAGGGCAAGGATAGTTAAATATAGAACTTGAACCTAGAAGAGATTTCAAACATATTTTACTCTGTACTCCTCATTTTATACATGAAAAAACTCAAATAAAAAAGAGATGAAATGATTTGTTCATGTCCACATATATAATCATGAATCATAATTTGAATCCACTTATTTTTTTATTTTATTATTTTACTTAATTCTGTATCCCCAGCTACATACTAGGAAATTAATAAATATCAGTTGAATTGAATTGATTTGAAATCACGGCAAGTGTTGCTGACCTTAGATCCTTGTGATGTCATCACTCAGCAACCACTTCTTTGAAACGTCAACATTCTATAGGCATAGCAGTGCAGCAGTTTAATAAGGCTGGAGACTGTTCTACGGATTGGTCTTAGATCTGCATTTTTCTACTTTACCTGTTATGGTAAAAACTTCTGAATTCAATTATCTTCTAGATAAAGTGTAATACACCATATCCTTCTACTTTCAGGTCTTTACAGCATTTGTAAGACTACTTTGGAAAAAGGTACCATCAAGATCACAGGAGGGTGATCTGATCTACAAGCAACTTCCTGTTTTATACTTTATATAACTGGTGAGTCACTATATTGTAGATATTATATTTCAACACTTCCAAAAAATCCTCAGTTAATATTTGGTGCCCATTTCATATTTGGAGATAGGATGGAAATCTGCCAAATAGGACAACTGAATTATATTGGGACTTTTCTGATATATTCAAGATGTTTTAGGGAACAAAATTCCAGTTTAAGACTATATAATCCCTGGATTGGATTACACATTTTCCCCTTCTCATCCAGAAAATTTTAATGACTGGGAAGATTTTGTTCTCAGGAACTGGTTAATTAGAGTAAAGATGTAAATTATTGATTATTATTTCTTTCAAATATCACTTATTTTAGCTATAGAGGCTTACCCTAACTTAATAGGCATCTTTTATTTTAGCCAGAAACTCTGAGGATCTTCTCCTCCCAGACTGATTCTTTTATAAAGGCATACTAAGCTCTCCCCTCCCCTTTTTTTGCCTCAGTTTTTACCTAGCCTTAATTATTGAATGGGTGTTAGCCTCAGACAAGATGAGACCAGAGAAAGACCTTAGCTTAAAAAGACCTAAGGTTTCCCACTGCATCAGGGACCTTTACCAGACATCCAGACCCATGCCTTGCCAACAGATTCTAATGACTCTGGAGGAAAGAGTTAAACTGCTGACTTTGTACAGCTCTGCCTCACTTAAATCCAATTCACTTGCAAGTCAAGCCATCACCTTCTTGTGACTAGTCCTTCTTGAGAACAAAACATGGACAACAGTCAATACCTATAACTGAATTCTATAGTTAATATAATAATTTAACATATAAAAAATTCATAAATTATATTGCTTATATTATACACATTTATATGTAGTCATCTATGTAGCACAATATGTATATATGTAAACACATATATGCACATACATGTGCATATAAACAAATTACTGCAAAAATTATAATCTAAAAACTGTTTTGATGATCTCTTTAGAAACAAAGTCCACCTTCTTTGTTCTTAGCACCACAGGTAGCACAGTTCAGCTGGGATAGCTCCTGTGAGAACATGCTGAATAATGAGAAAGAGAGTGCAGTGGAACCTTTTTGAAGACATTGCTGTTGAGTAGGTGGACCTTGTGGCTTCTCATCACTGATACATATATATGTTGTCTCCTTACAGAACCAGCTGAATCATCAGAAGATCAGCTATGTCTGGCATGGCAGATCCTCACCAGTTTTTAAGTCAATCAGATTCAGGAAAGTCTGTTGCTAGTCGAAGCAAAGCACTACTACTATGATGTCAAAAGTCAGATATCCATCATCTCACACATCTCGAAAAAACAGCGCAGTAATGGGTCAGGTATTCTAACATTTTTTATACATGTTTTCCACACCCTTACAAAATATAACATTGTGTAGTAGTTTTCTACAAATTTGATTCAGAGTTTTAACCTAAGTTCTTATTGAAAAAGAAAAAAGTGTTGTGTTGAATGTCCATCTCCCCATAATTGATGTGACTATGTTTTACAACTACTTTTCTTCACACATACTGGTAAAAGTTATTAGACTTAAGATTCCTTGTATCCTTGCCCAGAATAATCTTTGGCTTGATTGCTAGCAACTCTGAAGCAATTAATAATAAAATATTTTCTTCCAGTGAAAAATTTTTTTAATGGATTTGTAGAATCTTTAATTTGGTTTTTTTTTTATTTTAAGCTTTTTATTTGTATAACATATGTAGGGGTAGTTCCCCAACCTTGATCTTTACAAAGCTTTCCAATACAAATTTTACCCCCAGTCCCCTCCCCTCCCCTAGATGGCAGGAAGTCCACTACATGTTAATAATGTTGAAATGCTTGAGAAGTTATGCAAGAAAAATCCTATCTACAAGAAAAAAAAAAGAATCAGACAAAGGCAACACAATGCAAGCAAATGTCAATAGAGATCATGAAAATGTTATGTTGTGGTCCATATTTCATGTGCCTCTTTCTGGGTGTATATGGTTTTCTTTAGTGAACAACTGGAACTGGTTTGAGACAATTCTTTATTGCAGAGAGCCATGTCCATCAGAATTGATCATCATGTAATACTGTTGTTGCTGTGCATGATGATCTCCTGGTTCTGCTCGTTTCACTCAGCATCAGTTCATGCAAGTCCCTCCATTCCAGTGAAAATTAAAGCAGAGTTAATTTTGTTTCAGTTTTATGATGCATTTTATGGCTGTCTCTAATCATAGAAATAATCAGTTAATGTTGACTCATTCACTTCGTAGATATATTTTATGGCTCATATTCTAAAGAGAATGGCCAAATGTCCTCTTTGACAAGAGGCAAAGATAAAAGTTATAAAAAGGCTGAAAATGTCAACTCTATATCTTATCCTATTAAGAGTGAAGCCAGTGACTGTCCTCCTCCCACTTCAGGGATTACCATTTAATCAGTTACTATATGCATATGTACATTAAAAAAGTAAGTCAAGGGGCAGCTAGGTGGCGCAGTGGATAGAGCACCAGCCCTGAAGTCAGGAGGACCTGAGTTCAAATCTGCTCTCAGACACTTCCTAGCTGTGTGACCTTGGGCAAGTCACTTAACCCCAATTGCCTCAGCAAAAAAGCAAAAAAAAAAAAAAAAAAAGTAAGTCAACCTAAAATGTTCTAGTGCCATTATTTGATCTAGAATTATACCAGAAAAAATAATATTCAATATTAATCTTAAGTCACCAGGAAGAGATAACATCCAGATTTTATCCCTACCTTTTCACTTAATATCCTCTGAGGTCCTTACTAACTCAATATTTTTTGGATGATTCTTCATTTAGAGGCAGCATAATAATACAAGCATAATATAAAGTGCTGAAAACTCAATTTGACTAAAAAATAATTCAACAAGTCAAGTAATTTCAGAAGCAAACGTTAGTTTTTAGCTTAAAAATTCATAGCTGAGCATCAAAACAGTTAAAAAAATTAATCTTAGAAGACCTAGTTTAGAACCCCAGTCCTATTATTGTGTGATTGTTTCTTTGTCTACAAAATAGTAATCTCTAAGATTCTTAAAAGGTCTACTATTCAGTGACATTTGTTCAGGGATATAAATGAAACATTTCCCCTTGCTTTTTCCTTTCTTCCTTGCTTCCTACTTTCTTTCTTTGTTTTCTCCTTTCTTCATACTTTTCTTTCTTCCTTCCTTCTCTTTTTTCTTTCTTCCTTCCTTTTTTCTTTTCCTTCTTTTTTCCTTTCTTTTTATTTCTTTTTCTCTTTCCTTCTTTTCCTCTTTCTTTCTCTTGCTAAAAACTCAATTTGGCTAAATAGACAATTCACTAAATTAAGTAATTTCAGAAGCAAATGTTAGTTTCTAGCTTAAAAATTTATAGCCTGAGCATGAAGACAGTTAATAAATTAGTTACAATTTATTTCCAGTTTCCTGAGTGAAAGAAACCCTTTGTAGATGAAAGTGAACTCTATGTAATTATAAGGGTAGCCAGTTCTAGAATCAGAAAGACTCATCTTCTTGAGTTCAAATTTGGCCTCATACTTTTATTAGTTGTATGACCCTAGGAAAGTCACTTAAACTCTGTTTGCCCCAGTTCCTTATCTGTAAATGAGCTGAAAGAGATGGCAAACCACTCTAGTATCATTACCAAGAAAATCCCAAATGGGATCATAAAGATTCTAACATGACTGAAACGATTGCACAATAGCATCTTCTGTAACTAAAGATAATTTTGTACCTAGCATAGAAGATTTTCCTGAGGATCATAAATTTGTAATTGTGATATTTAAGACATTTTTATTAAATATTTGGAAATGTCTTGGAATGCTTGGATTACTGACATCACCCATCAGTAATCATATGGCTGCTGGCCATGGTGCTGAAGCAATTTAGCCCCGTCTGGATACTATCCACTACATCCATGGAGGTATGATTTATTTATGTCTTGCTTGTGGTTAGAGATGTTAATAGTGGTTCAGAGTAGACTTATCTTAATCTCTGTAAAAGAATGAAATTCTCTTTGGAGGGAGTTACTAGTCCCTATATGTCTATGAAGGGCTGAATGGAATTGGGTTAATTTGACCATTGACAAACTGTAAAATGTGATAAAAACTAACAGACAAATATTTTTATATACCTGTATAAGATATAAGATTCTGAAATCCCATCTGTATCCTTCAGTAGAGAGAGAAAACTGGAAGACAGATATCCACTATCTCATCAACAACCAGAAAAAAGATAACAGATTTGTATTTGTGTTTGTGGCATAGATTAAGAGCTCATAGGTCAATGTTGAAATAAAGTACAGTATGTTTATTTTCCAACATGTAAATATCTAATTTGTGAACATCTTTTGTTTATGAAGGATGAATTGTGCATTATTTTTCCCTCTCACTATTCACCAGAGGCCTCTCGGCAGCCTGGCCAAACTTACCAACAGAAGATTGAAGATGCCAATTGGTAGTTGATATCTATCTAATCCAATGCTTCTTTACTATTTCCTCCTTTCTTTCCCTCAGAAACATCATGCACGTGCCATATTTCTGCTTTTTTCTGTCATTCACTGCTCAAATCTCAGTTAATTCCACCTCAAATAATCTCCCATTGTTATACAAACATATGCAAGTGCATACATATTGATATTAATCTAATTTATAGATCTTAATTTGAGGGAAGGACAAATTTATTGACTTCCAAATATCCTTCTACCTCCTTTTCTACCTATTTTAAGTCCACTAAAGGTGATAATTTTTTAATATTATTTTTCCCCAGCTATATGTTAAGAAAAATGTTGACCTTCATTTTTATAGAATTTTAAGTTTCAAATTTTCTCCTCCCTTCCTTCCCTCTTCCAAAGATGATAGGCAGTTTGATACAATTTATACATGTATTGTTATATAAAACATACTTCCTTATTAGTCACAGTTGTGAAATAAGAAACAGATCAAAAGGAAAAAAATAAGAAAGAATTAAGTAGGAAAAAAATGCTTCAATGTGCATTTAGAAATCAATAATTCTTTATCTGGTTAGAGATAGCATTTCCTAAAGACAATAATTTTTAAAAGTTAAGGTGAATTAAAGTGAAATTTTTATAAGTAATTTTATTTCCCCTAAGGTAACTATAGCTAAACAATCAGGATACTTATACATAGATAAATTAGACCATTGTATAAGTGAAACAATTAAAGGGATACCAGAAATATTTCCCTATCATCCACAACTCTATAGTTCCAGAAAGTCAAAAACAAAAGATCAACTTTTCTAAAATAAGCATTGTCATCTGAGTTGGATAAAAGGCTGAAGGGTTTTTGTTTTTGCTGTTGATGTTTAGTACAAATGCTTTTGGGGCATATAAAATATTATTAACACCTTAATAGAAACTAATTCATCATACTTTATAACTCACTGTACAAGAACCTAAATTCTTATATATAGCAGAGTCATTGGAAAGGATAGAGTAGGACTCAGAAAGGAGGTTTTTTTGCCTGCTGTGTCATAATATTTACCTATATTGAGTTTATAATCCATTAAAACTTCCAAATATTTTTCCAGACAATATCCTTTCTATTTATGTCTCCTCCATTGTCCTGTACTTGTTTTTTTTTAAATCTTTATCAACATTAAAAAAAACCAATTTTGCAACTTCTGTTATGTACCCTCACCAGAATCCTCCATTTACAATAAAGAGGGGAAAATAGCTAAAACAAACTTGTGCAGGAATTGTGGCTGACAGCATTTTCAAAAATATGGACCTGTGATTTATAACACAAAGAGTGAAATGTGGTTTGCTATCAGTTCTCTGGATCTAGATTGGGCCTTTTTCTATAATCTGTAGGATTAAAGGAGGTCATTGAATAAACTAGTTTCATAATTCCATACACTACCCAACCCTCCAAATTTCATATTATCCATATATTTGGTTAAGCATTCCACTTATGCCTTAACCCCTGTTATTGATAAAAATGTTGATTAGAACAAAGCCAAAGACAGAGTTCTATAGCATTTCACTATTATATGATTTCACTATTTAGAGGTCATTGAATCTAATCCCCTCATTTTATAGTTTTCCTGATTCCAAGTCCAGCATTCAATTCACTATAGTATATCACAATGCCACTTTGGCTATCTATCATATAAAATCTTTTCATCATAAATCTTGCCTCTTCTCATACAAATATTGTAGCATGGCATTCTTTCAACCAATAAAAAGGCCTGTCTTCCTTTGTTTGCACAGCACACAAATCACAGAGCTACCCTTCCCAAATCTAATCCTTTTGTATGGGCAGAGTTGTGACATCATTTCTGTTATCAAACTTCTAGTCCTTTCTTTCAAGTATTTACTCTCTTGCCATTTTTGAAAATTGATTTATCTCTAGTCCTTCAATGCCTCTTTCTCCACTGTCTATTCTCATCAAATCATTGGAGTGCTCCTGTGAGATTAGGTGCAAGTATTATTATTGTTTCACAGAAATATTTCAGAGATAAGGAAACAAGTTCATAAATGAATTATACAAATTAGTCACACAGCCAAGATATGAATTCAAATTTTCTGTTTCCAAGTATTCTTTGTATCATTGTTCTATCTCTTTAGTCTATTCCTACTTTGGTGCATTTGTGTTTTCATCCATATGAGTGTTCCTTTTATCCCAGCTGCACCTTTTTAACATATGTGACTTGTCATTTATAAGAATAAATTCTGACTAGGTGATCCACTCAAGATGCTCAGGACTTTGAGAGGATTATTTGATTATCTGTTCTGTAATACCAGTATTGGTCATTACAGTTTTATTAGACTTTAATAGGCCTACAATCTTGAAAACTGATAATTTTAGGGAAATATATTTTGGGATTTGAAATTTTTATTTCACCAAGTTTCATGCAATCAATTAATCTTCTGATGGCTTTTAGAATATATTAAATATTTTAGAATATTTTTTCCTTGTATTTTAGTTTCATAAATTTTCATTCAACAAAAAATTAATAAACTGAGAGTTTAGAAATTGTTCTTTCTCTTATATGACATTAGGAGGAGCTCTTGGAATAAAGGAAAACATCTTAGCAAATAAGTAGAGAAATACAAAATTAGCTCATGATGATGGTGGTGGTGGTAGTGATGATGATAACAACAATAATAATTATTAGCTCTAATATGTAAATGTTTCCAATTAAATTAGATGGAGATTGAACAAAATGAGCCAGCCATTTAGTATCTTTGGCCCTCACTTTTCTCATATATTTTCTCATTTCCCTCCCCCACCCAAAGTCCTCTTCAATTTCAAATCCTATGATCTCTAGAGTTAAATGGCATCTTTCTAGTAAGCAAAATAATAAGAAAATACTATAAAACTTTTATTGGATGTTAGACAAATTTTTCTCAGATTTTCTATATAAATTTCCATAGTCCTTTTACCCCATAGATTTATGTAGGTAGACACATTTATTTTTAGGTCAAGTAAAGTCAACCAGCATTTATTAAGTGTTAATTATGTGTCTCAGTCATCTTATTTAAAGACCCTGTGCTGATAGTCAGGATAGTATTTTTTTGGGGGGGAGGGAATGTTTAATGTACCCTAGGATAACAGAGAAGAATATTAATATTTCTTGTTTGTTATTTGAGTGACTGTGGTGGAATAATAAATATTTAGTTCTATCCATAAGTTGGTGTTAAAAGATCAAATACTTGAATTGCATTTCTCTTTTCAGTCTTCTTTTGACCCACCCTTTGAAGCAGTTTCCTCTCCAAATAATATGCTGTACTTCAAAAGGGGAACCGACCCAGTCCATACAGACTATGCAGCCCTACTGGTGAAAAACAAGAGTCTTCAGACAGAGGTGTGTGATTCCTTTACATATATAGTTTTGGGGGGGAATTTTTCCGCAATAAATGTAAAAGAAAAGCATGTTGATTAGTGATGACATCACAACTTCCTAACCATTTATTTTTACTATGCTGCTGGCAGTATATCTTCTGATCATGTTTTTCCATAAGTCTCAAATCTCTCTTTTTCCTTCAAAGAGAAGCTTTGAATTTTGTGAATGGTAAGATGGTCTTCAGGCAGAATGCCACATACTGAAGAATGAGCAAGTTACTTCCTGGCAGACATGAATGAAATGAAAGGAAAGCTTTACTTTCCTTATTTAGGAATTGGAATGTTGACAATTTACAAATCAGACTACCTTCTACTTTCCCTTCCACCCAGGAAACTGGAACTTAGGCCCTCAGGCTTTGTCTAATTTAGTCTATAGTCTGGAGAGA
>JAJPUD010005696.1:0-14394 GCA_023553655.1 Myrmecobius fasciatus
AAACTTATAAATCAATGGGGGGAAAGATATAAATTTAAATAATAGATAATGAGGGGAGAAGAAACATTAGTAAAAGATTATAACAATAATCTTATTGAGGAGAAATAATGGGACTCTACTAGGAAAATTATAGCATGAGCTGAAAGGAGGCAAGTGCAAATCATATGGCAAAATTAGAATCAATAGGATTTAGATACTCTTTGAGTACAGTGAAGGAAAGATAGAGAAGAATTATCAATGATTCATGACCTTTAATGACTGGGAGGGTGGTGATGCCATCAAAATAAATAACAAAGTTGAAGGATTTGAGGGACAGCTGATTTTAGTTTTATAAATGTTGAGTTTGAGTACCATACAACATTTATAGGGATAGCCAGGGAGTACAATGGATAGAGTGTCAAGCCTGGAATCAGGAAGACTCATCTCTCTGAGTTCAAATGTGGGCTCAGATACTTGGTAGCTCTGCAATGCTGGGCAAGTATAACACTATTTGCCTCAGTTTCCTTATTTGTAAAATGAGCTGGAAAAGGGAATGGCAAACCACTCCATCATCTCTGCTAAGAAAACCCCAAAAAGGATCATGAAGAGTTGAATATGACTGAAATGATTAAATATAACATTCCTATAAAGATGTCTAGGAGATCTAAGGTAATGTAATGCAACTTCAACAAGTATTTACTAAACATTTATTGATCCCCTCAGACTTTGGAGATACAAAGACAACAATGAAACAGTCTCTGCCCTCAATTAGCTTACATTCTAACAGGAAGATACAATACTTAAAAAGAAATGCAAATACAAAGTAATTTAAGAAGAGAAAAGGTTTTGACAACTGGGAAGATCAGGCAAGATATAACAGTAATATAGGATAGTGATATATGGGACTAGAGCTCTGGAAAGAGGTTACAAATAGAGATATAGATTTAGGAGTCATCTGTAGAGAGAAGCAAGAAAGCCAGACAAACAGATGAAGTCATGAAGGGAGGGGATTTAATAATAATACTTACTATGGGTCAGGCACTAGACTATGTGCTTTTTAAAAATATTATTTCGTTTGATCCTCACAAAACCTTGCAAAGACATGCTGTTATTATCCCCATGTTGCAATTGAGGAAACAAGCAAACAAAGGTAAGTGACTTGCCCAGGGTATATGGCAAGTGTCTTTTAACCCCAAATCTTTCTGAGTCCAAGCCCAGTGCTCTACCTTCTATGTCAGCATCTCTCTCTTCATAGTATTATAGTATAGAAGGAACCAAATGAGATTAACCATCCTTCTACCTTCATATAGTAATACAATTAATTCAATTGTCCCATAAAGAGTGTAATATTTGCTAAAGAAATATCCAGAACAAATCTTAAGGCTAACCTTATTCATGTTCAATGTTTAGGAGGTTTTGAATTTTTTTTTCTGAAATTCTCAAAAGTCCCAATATCATCTCAAAGGGAAAAAATAAATGCAAAAGAAGTCAGAAAAAAATTAGCATCTTTAGCTATGTCCCCTAATTCTGAATAACGTTACTAACAGGACATTAAAATAAGTTAAAGGATGGGGGCAAAGGAAAAAGCAACCAATCTTTGCTTTCTGCACTTTGTGAACCAAACACAACCATTATTCCTATTACTTTCCCATGCCTCCCCTCCAAAAACAGTTTGACACAAATTTCCAATGAATTGACTATTATATAATATCCAAATAACTTATTAGAATCTAATGAGTTATTTGGATATTATATAATAGTTGTAGGTGCACCATTTGACTAACACACACACACACACATACAATTTTTAAGGTTGGAGTATAATAGATATGTTGGACAATGTTTGGTGAGATTTTCTCTGATACCTTGTCATTCACAAATAGCTGTCAGGCTCAACTATAATTTCTCTTTAGCCATTGGTGCCCAAACTCAGCTCTGTCCTATTCACCTCAGGTCTTTATCACTAAAGCGCTGATTTCTAGTATGTGTTTTATCGAGGTGTCTTCCCTTTCCCTTTAGGTTCCTGATATTTTGACCATTTTATAGCTCATTGCAGCTCCAAGGAGGGCTAGATCTGGTGAGGGAAACAGAAGAGAATTAAATTCAAATGTGTCCACTGTATATCTTGTGAATAAACAGTTACAAGAGCAGCAAAGGAAGGAAATGTAGGAAAATTAGAAATTGGTTTTATGGGGGGAAACAGATAAAACATTGGTTAATATGATTCAAAAAGAAAAGGAAACTAGTATCAAAACTAATATCAAAAATGAAAAAGATTAGAAGTTATTTTGCCTAATTATATGCCCGTAAATTAAGTGCAATAAAAGAATATTTACAAAAAATATAAACTGCCTAGATTAATATCTAAATAAATCTATATTAGAAAAGAAATTGAACAGACCACCAATGAATTTCCTAAGGGAAAAAAAAGAATCAATACCACATGGATTTATAAGTGAATTCTAGCAAACATTTAAATATCAACTAATTCTAATACTAAATAAATTACTTAGAATAATAGGTAAAAAAGTTCTGCTAAACTTTTCTTTTGAAACAAATATGATGTTGATACCTAAACTAGGAAAACCAAAAACAAAGAAAAAATTATAAACCAATTTCATTAATGAATATGAATGCAAAAAATTCTAAATAAAATGCTAGTAGGGAGAATGCCATAGTACGAATCCCCAAAATTATACATGGTGACCTAGTAGAATTTATACCAGGTATACAGAGATGGTTTAAGATAAGAAAACATAATTGATTACATCAATAAGAAAAGTAGCAAAAATCATATTTTTAAGCTTTTGACAAAATATGACACTTCTTATTAAAAAAATTTATATAAATATATGAATTTGCACACAAGTAGAAATGAATTTTTCTTTAAAATAAGAAGCATCTACCTAAAAGCATCAGTAATTATTATTTGTAATAGGAATAAGCTAGAAGTCCTCCCAATAAAATCAAGATTAAAACTTATTATCACCAATATTATTCAATATATTTGAAATGCTAGTAATAGCAATAAAAGAAGAAAAAGAAATTGAAAATAAGAATAAGCCATAAGGCAATAAAATTATATGATGATATATTTGGAAAATGCTATAAATTCAACTAAAAAGTTAGTTGAGACAATAATTTTAACAGTATCAGGATATAAAATAAACTCACATAAATCATCAATATTTTTATACCATCAATGAAACCCTGAAAGAAGAGATAGTAAGAAATATGCTATTTTAAATAGACTATATAAAATACCTGGAAGTATATCTTCCAAAACAAATATATGAACTATGTGAATAAAACTATAAAACACTTTTTATGCAAATAAAAATATTTATTTTTATACAAATAAATAATTGGAGAAACATTAATTGTTTATGGATGATGAGAGCCAATATAATAAAAACTATAATTCCACTTAAACTGATATACTTATTCAAAGTCAGCCCAATAATCTACCAAAAAAAATTTTCAGTGAGCAAGAAAAAAATAATTATAACATTCATTTGGAAAAAAACCAAAAGACTAAGAATATTAAAGGAATTAATGAGGAAAATGTAAAGAAAGGAAATTTAGTAGTAATAGATTTTAATTATTTATCAGATAATATAAGACCAGTAATCATCAAAACTATTTGCTACTGGCTAAGGAATAGAAAGGTGGATCAGTTATAGTAACCCTGTGTTTGACAAATGCAAAGATTTAAGTTTTGGGGATAAGAACACACTATTTGGGGAATTTTGTTGGTAAAACTGGAATACAATCTGACAAAAATGGGGTATAGATCAATATCTTACACTACTTACCAAAAAATGGTTAAAATAGTTATATGACATAGATATAATAGGAGATGTAAGAAAATTAGAAGAACATGGAACATATTGCCTATCAGACTTATGGATAGGAGAAGAATTTATGAATAAACAAGAGTTAGAGACATTGTAAGATATAAAATAAATAATTTTGATTATATTAACTTAAAAAGGTTGTACAAAAAACCCTAATGTAGTCAAGATTAGAAGGAAAGCAGGAACAAAATTGGGGGGTGGAATTTCATATGGTTTCTCAGACAAAGATCTCAAATCTCAAATATAAAGAAAAAACTTTGTCAAATTTATGAACATATGTGTAACTTCCCAACTGCTAAATGGCCCAAGGATATGAACAGGTAGTTTTTTAATGAAAAAATCAATACTATACAATCCTATTTTAAAAATTCTTTAAATCAGTATTGGTTAAAGAAATGCACATTAAAGCAATCTTTTGGTATCATCTCACACCTTATCAGATAGGTTAAAATGATTGGAGAGAAAAATAGCAAATGTTGGAAGGGATGTGGAAAAATTAGAACATTAATACACTTTTAGCGAAACTGTGAACTGATCCAACCATTTTGGAAAGCCATCTAGAATTATGCCCAAATAATTATAAGAATGTGTATACCCTCTGAACCAGCAATATCTCTAGTAGTTCTATTTCCTAACATGATAAAGGAAAAAAGAAAAGAAGTTATAGGTTCAAAAATATTTATAGCATCTTTTTGTGGTGGCAAAAAAATTAAGAGGATGCCCATAGATTAGGGAATGGTTAAACAAATTGTGGCATATGATGTGATGTGTGATGGAATACTATTATGGCAATAATAATGATAAGCCATTTGATTTTAGAAAAACATGAACAGACTTGCATGAAATAATGAAAAGTAAAGTGAGCAATACCAAAAGAACAATATATACAACAACAGCAATTTTGTTCGAAGAATAATTGTGAAAAACAAAGTTATTCGGAATACTATAAATACTCAAATCAATAATGTTGTTTGTCCTTTGTTCTGGAAGAGAATTGATAACACCAGGAAGGTAATGTCTTACTTGCAAATGAATTGGATTTAAGTGAGGCAGACTGTGAAAAGTCACATTCTCTCCTCCAGAGCCATCCTGATCCAGTGGCAAGACAATAATACATCATGATTGGAGATGGCTCTGTGTACAGGGGGAAACCTTGGCCTTTTTAGGCTAAGGTCTTTCTGAAGTCTCAGTTTTTCTGATGCAAAAACCATTCAGTGATTAAGGCAAAAATGAAGCAAAAAAAGTAATCAAGTTATTTTGAATATTATAAAGACACAAATCAAATATGATGGTCCTATGAAGGAAGATGCTATCCACTTACAGAGAAAGAACTGATAAATAGAAGTATGCGTATATTTATAACTGCATCAAATGGTGATCTTCTCTAGTGTGCCTTGGGAAGGGATAGAAGAAAACAATTGAGAACTTAAAATGTAATTAAAAAAATAAATATTTTTAAGAGAAAGAAGAAAGGGAAAGAGAGGGGAGAAAAGAAAATAATGGAGCAGGGGAGAAAGGAATGTAGGGGAAATTTATAGGAGATTGAATCTATTACCTGTTTAGATTATCTGCTGATTTCACTTATCCATGACATTTTTGTGAGTAATTGGGAGTTTACTAGGCATGAAGATAATTCTGCTGACTTGAATTGTCCACAGATATGAATCCCCTAAATGTTTAAGAGTTAAAATTATGTACTGTCTTTTCTTAATACAGCTGCCACAATTATTACAGGAAATAAGAAGCATATATACTTAGGAACATCTAATTTTTACTTGAAGATCCTGGAACCTAGAGAGGGTGCATTGATGAACAGAATTGTGTTTTATCATTTATACTAATTAATTCATCAGAATCCTTACATTTCTTTTGCATTTAATCTTAAGCAAAAACAGGTCCAAGGAAAAAGGAGGGAAACCCATGGAAGATTTGTAAAATTGCTTCTTGCAACACTGAAAGGGTTTTTAGGCTATGAATGAATTTCTCTTTGAAAAATTCTGAAGGACTGAAAACTGACAGTTCTGAAAACATTCCAACACAAAAGAGGCTTATTTTAACTTTTTTTTTAAAAAATATTTTTGTTTCTTCAAATATTCCTCTAGTACTTTTTTAAAGTCATTTCAATTTGGGAAAACATTGTGACAATATGCTACTTCATGCCAAAGAAAGCTTTTTATTGGACTCTACCATGTTTCTGGCTTTCTTTTTCCAGCTGTTATACCAGATATAATCATCTGAAAGTTTGTCATCTCCATCAAATTTGGTTTATAATTTTTAATGTAGCAGTTCACAGGAATATATTTGCAGATTAAAATGCAGAGAAATGAAGATTTCACAAATTAGGGACCAGGCTAATATTTCCCAAAAGGTTAGATTACCAACAGACCTGAGGAAACACATTTATCGCACATGTTAGATGTTCAGAATTTCACTGAATAACTTTTACTGAAATGTGTTGGAATAGAGACAAAGACTTCCTACACAACTAAAACCAAAGACTGTCTATACAGTGCCAAAACAACTAATCCATTTGATTCTTCAGGTTGACGATCTGGCTAGTTGAATGGAGAAAAAAAATAAATTCATCAAACGTTATTTGACTGACTCAACTGGCAATAACCATAAATTCATTATAATGAATCAATAATTATAGACACTTTTTACTGGTCATAAGAGCAAACAACAAATACCTTCACTTTGCAGTAAAATACCTAATGGTTTGGTATTATCTTCAATAGCATTTTTCTTTTTCATGGATTATCATGGTTTAAAAAGCCAACACCCATTTTCTAATCTTCTACAAGTAATGTGAGATGGCTCTGAATCATTAAACACCATAATCTTAAAAAATCAAAATTGCTAACAGTGAATGATTCTACTGAATACAAAGACATGATTCCGGATTGTTTAGGAGATTTGTGGGAAGGCAGGGAAAAGGAAAGAGAAATAGAAGAGACCAGAAGGGGAAAAAAGGAAAGAAAAATTCAAACTGAATGACAGTTCCCAAGCTTCCTCTCTTTCTTCCTAGTAATCTTCTCCATTTCTCTTCTACATCAGTCTCCCAGGCTATCAGGATTCACCTCTCCCTATACTTCTGCATATTCTCAAAGCTGTCCATTAGGAGACCACCAAATCCACTTCTGGGTATGACTACAACTATAAAAATTAATTTAGTTATTAGTATTCTAAGTATGAGATCCTTATGCAATAACCAAAGTTTAAAATAACCATACTACAAAGGAACTAGATGACATCACTATTGACACTCTTGCTAAAACAAAGCAAGAAGATAAAAAGATGTTCCAGGCAATGAAGGATGTGTTAGGGGTTATCCTTGAGGAGACAAATTAATTGGCAAAGATAGTTTCATGGTGATTCTAAAAAAAACAAAAAATCATCATTCATGGGACAGTTGTTCATCATGTATTACATGCTGATACTCAAGATAAGTATTTTTAAAGAAACTACCATTAAAAAATAATTGCTTATTAAGTGCCAACATCTATTACAGAGAATAAAAAGGTAGGAGAATTCTATAAAGATCATGATACACACACACACACACAATTAAACTATCAGGTGATTTTAAAATTTGATTATGTCAAAGCAACAGTGAGCATAAGTGAAAATGCTGAGAGTTATTATTGGAAGGTGTCCTACTTAAGTAAAGAATGAAAGGTAAAAGACTTGCAAACCATTTGTTTGTTGAGTCATTTCAGTTGTGTCCAAATGTAGTGACCCTATTTGGGAGATTTTCTTGGTAAAGATACTGGAATGGTTTGCCACTTCTTTCTCCAGATCATTTTACAGATAAAGAAACTGAAGCAAACAGGGTTAAGTGACTTGTTCAGGATCACAAAGTAATATATTTCTGAGACCATATTTGAAATCACTAAAATGAGTCAGTCTGCTTGACTCTAAGCCCAGTATTCTAACAACTATACTATCTAGCTACCTTGTAGGTCATACAAAAGCCTCATATCTATACATTATGAATATTTCCTTCAAGAAAAAACTACAATGTGCTGAACATTCTTAGTACCACATGACATTTTTAAATGAAAATTATTACATTTGAATAGACAGGAAGTGACTTGCTATTGATATAGGAGTTTATTCCTAAATCAAGCATCAGTACATAGTCAGACCACCAACTTATGAAATGAGAGATTAAAATGCATGCAAAGCCAGAAAAATAAAAATGAACCAAAAAATTCAAAGTGTAATTAAAGTGATTTTAACCTTACCTACTGAAAAGAATTATTAATTCTGAAAATGAATGATAGATGGAGGAAAAGATGACAAGTGCAATTATAACTGCAAAATACAAAACTTTAACCCAGGTAAATAAATTCCCATAACAAGGAGAACAAAAGAACTTAAATACAGTCTCCACTAGCACACTCTACTTCTACTTTCCAAGCAAAGAGTAATGACAGCCAAGAACAGATTAGAGTATAAGCTTAATTTTAAAATCTTGTGGAGGAATTATGAGTATTACCCCATAAATGATATAATATAGATACATAAATGTTTTATATATCTGTGCATGTATATGCACATATGCATATAAATATATAGCATGTGTATACATATATGCTATATAATTATGCATATAATTATATATATATATACATACCTATTTTGTTTAAATATCAAAAATTAGATTAATTGAATCTTGAGAAGAGAAATTATTGGATTGCCTTTGGGAAATTGTTCAGTATTTTGAATTATTCCCAGTATTCTTCATGAAAGAAGCCTATTTTTGAAACACCAATATTCTTCCAGCATTGCTGTTTGTCTTGAGTCATGGTTGCCAGCTGTCTATGCAGAACTGTAGTTAAGGATTGCAAAGGACAATGAGGAGTCCCATAGTAAATATCAGCAAATCACAACACATTACTAAGTAGGATCTATGAAGAAGTGGCATAAAGGATGACATCAAAGAATTGTACGATTTAAGAAGAAAATGGGCTTTCCTTTAGTACCAGAAAAGAATAGCTATTGTAATTTTGTAACCACTGTAAAAAAAAAAAATTACAGTCATTCGAAAGTACTGATGTACCCTGAGTAACCTGAATTTAGACAAAAGAATAATCCTGGAAAGTGAATTCCAGAATGAAAGGGGAACACTAATTAATAGAATGGTTTAAATCGTCCTTTGGATGGGAATATAGAAGAACAAATTGAATATTTTTGGAGCCATAATGGACTTCTCTTTCCCTCACTTCTTGTCAAATCTTATTAATGCCATTTCCAAAATATCTTATACCCATTTCTTTCAATCCACCCATCAAAACTTCACCATAGGTCATCACACCTCCTCACACCTCACCTATACTACTATCATCATCTTCTAACTCAACTACCCACTCCCAATAGCTCCTGTCTCCAACTCATTTTTACACAATAACCTAAATAATATTCCTCAGGCATAAGTCTGGTAGTATTTCTCTCTTGCTCAAAAACTTTCATTAGCTTTCCTTTGCCTCAGGAATAGACTGTTGTATAAAGTCCACCACAACCTTGTTTCCATCTACATTTCTAGTAATAATTCATACCACTTTTCTTCATAAACTCTGTTTCAATCACACCAGACCTAGATCCATCTTCTATCCTGATTCATTCACAAAAATGCCTGACTGAAGTCCATTCCCTTTTCTTCTTTCTCCCAAAATTCTCTTCCTTCCTATTCTCCAAAGGCATCATCTTCTATATAAAGGAGAAGGAAAGACCTAACTCTCCCCAGTTATTATATCTTTCTCTATCTTTAGTCTTCCTTTTATTATATTTAGTCATTTACATTACATATCCTCCCCTCTCATTAACAGGTAATAGATAATCTTTTATTTTGAGAGAAAAGACTATTTAATTTTTGTCTGTGGTAAGCAAATTCAGAGGAACATGATGAGGCTTACAAATAGCTACTTGCTTTGTAGAGAATACTTTGTATGAAAAAGTAATAAATATTATCCTGGTTTCATTACTTTTAACATCTGTGGACCTAGTTGAGAGAAAATACTCTGATTAAGATATTTTGTTGCTTTGAGTTCATTCATAAGTGGAACACATGAAAAGAGATCATCAACAAGCATTTATTGTCTTCTGTTTGCCTAGCATTGCACTAAACACACCTACTGTATACTCAGCACTATGCTAGGTAATGTAGAAAATATTAAAAATATATAAAATCTAAAATTTCAAGTCCATCAAACAAGTATAATATAGAGATGGAAGGAATACCTTCTAAAAACAGGAATTTTTACCTTTTGTGGGTGTCACCAATACCTTCATCAATCTGGGGAAGCCTATGGCCCCTTCTCAGAATAACATTTTCAAAAATATAAAATGAAATATATAAAAATACAAATGGAAACAATTATAACATTTATTCTAACATGGACTTCATGTTAAAAATTCTTATTCTAAATCAAATACTTTATTTTTCAGATGAGGAAACCAACACCCAGAAAAATTGTGACTTGTCAAAATCACATTGCTCAGTCAATAACAGATGAACTGAGAATTAACCTTTACACTTCTGGTTCCAACAGTAGATGCTCTTACCCCTATATCATGCTATACTCTGGGTTCAGTGGGTAAAAGAATTCTTAGTTTCCATATTCTGACCAAAGGGAATGATGTTTTAGGGCAAAATGTTGCCTCTTCATCACCTCTATCCTCCCATCAAAATGGCATTAAATGCCAAAAATATTTCAATTTCACCTGGAACCAAACTTCTAGCAAAGAAAAATGGTTCACTGTTCTCAAGGCTAACATAGCTTTCCCTTTCTTCAGTTTCTACTAGTAATTACTCAAAGTCAAGGAAGTTGGGTGATGATAGCCTGAGCTTTAGCTTTACGAACAGGGAATATTATGCCATTGAAGGAAAAAAGGGGGGGAAAGACCCAATGGGGAATGCCTCTAAAGTCAGTCTGCCTGGACTGCTTGCTGCACAGCAAATACAAATAGAAACATCTGCATGCCAGCTGTGTAAGTGACACAGCTGATCCATCTACAGACATCAGACATACAATTACTCTTAACTTGGTGTACTGAGGGAATGAGGTGGAGGGAGGATGGGGAGGGATTGAGTGCTCCCCAAACTCTAGAAGCTCAGTCCAAGCACCCAATATGGCCCACAGAGTTTGAATATAACCCACAGCTGTCTCTGAACCCTCCCCAACCACACCCCCTCATCCTTGCAGGTTGAGGACAAAAGCTGATGAAATGCAGGGTGTGTGTGTCTGTGTGTGTGTCTGTGTTGTGTGTGTGTTTGCCACTGGTACATGAAACCAAATGAGAGATTTATATTCAACCAAGATGACAGCAATGATATTACTTTGTGCTGTCTTTGTTTGGTTTGGTTTAGTAAAGGAGGGGAAAAAAATTCAAGTGGGGATATAAATTTACTTGGAAATGAGAGAATGGGCTGGAATCTGGTATATGCAAAGAAAGGAGTAGTTGCCAGCACAAACCCTTCTCTGTTTCTGTGAAGAGGTATGGGAAACCTCAAATAGAATTTGGTTTGCTAGCACATGCTAGATCAGGTGAATGACCTAAAACATAACAGGGAAGACCTGATGTCATTTGATAACCCTAAGACAAGTGTTCCTTCTATCTTTTGCTTCATGAGTAGGCGGAAGAGATAACATAACTCATGCAATCCCCATAGTTGCCTATTCATCCTTTATCTCCTCTCCTCTTCCAGTAGGAAAAAAATAGTAGATTTGGAATCAGGACTTGATTCAAATCTCACCTCTGGTTTGAATGGCAGATGGACTATTTGCAACTTGTATGACCTTGACCACACTGTACCTTTCTGGCTTGGTTTCTTACCTGTAAAATGAGAATATGAACGAGATAGTCTTGGGATCTTTGCTAATATCAAACCTGTGCTTACTGAAGAGAATGTTGATATGAGTGATTCACAAACAAAAGATGTCATTATCCTTCAGCTTACTCTATTCTTCTCCAATTTAGTCATCTAAGGGCAGTGTTATTTTTATCCTCTCTTCTTTTCCTCCTTTTTTAAACTACTTTTACCTCTACTCCCTACCCAAGCTCCTAAGTGCTTGACGCATTTCATCTTCACTCATAACAGAAATAGCAAAAACTACATTTCTAAAGAACTTTATGACTTGCAAAGTGCTTATAGATGTTCATTTGATTCTCACAATAGCCCTGGGTACAGATGCAATTATTATTCTCACTTTACAGATGGAAATCTCTATTTTACTATCCCTGCCAATAGGAGTGGGGCATTCTGCTTAAGCAAAAAAAGTCATACAGAAGAAATAATGAGAGAATTGTTATTTATCTTTTTGCATATGAGCAGTGGTAACTGCAATATAGTGGGAAAAGCACTACATTTAGAATCAGAAGATTTTGTGTTTGAAGTCCACATTTATCATTTAATAAGTTTGTCACAATTGTCTCATCTGTAAAATACAGGTAATAATTACTGGATTCATTGGGTTTTCATAAGGATCCAAAAAAAAAGTAAATGGAATGTAATACATAAAGCACTATGTAAATGTAAGAGTTGTTTTTTTTTTTTTCCAATGTGTCATACATTACCTTTTCTGCTCAAGTCATTGTTTGTACAATTCCTATGTTATTCTTTTCTCTGCCCTTTGGGTCACCTACAACTTTGATTCTTCTGAGTTTCTGCAAATTAAAGCCATGCATCAATACTAAGCAAAAACCAATATTAAAAATATGGGTTTTGGAGATGGGAACTATCTTTGCATTATTGGATGTACTTCATAGTCTTCCAAATATGATCTATCTTACTCTGATCTCACTAATTAATTCTGGATTCACCTCTTGGTCAATCTGCAAAGTCGATCCAATTTACAGGTACTAATGGAGTAATTCAATGGATTGTCCATCTAACTTCGGGTCATAGAATTTGGGTCACATGTATTCTTCATTCACTTTACTTTTTCCTCTGTGGATTACTGGCCTGATCTCTTTTGAATAGGCATGAATTTCATTGAAGAGGCCCCTGTTCTAGGGCTTAATGGAATTAGCATAATGTTATTCACAAATAAGGGTAACTGGAGAGCCTCACCATCTATAAGGAATTCATTTTTCCATTTGGATTTGGTATAGAGCATCTTCCATAATACTGATGAACCCACCTTTGTTGAATATATGGATTTTATGCCTCACTTAGTAGATAAACACAGAATACTGAATAAAGATATCTTTGTGGTTACATCCCTTAAGCAACTTTGTACCATCTTAATATGTGTGAGAATTGAAGAAATGTTTTCTTTCACCAAGTCAAATGGATAAAATAAATATACTGACTGCAACTAAGAGGTACAGTGGATAAAGCACTAGATCCAAAGGCAGAAGGCCTGAGTTTAAATCCAGAATCAAACTAATTGTGGGACTCTGGGCAAATCACTTTACTTATGCCTGCCTTAGTTTCCTCAAATGCAAAATAGAGATAATAATAACACCTGCTTCGAAGGATTGTTGTGAGAATCAAATGAGATATTTGCAAGTACTTAGTATGGTGTCTGGAATATAGTAAGTGCTTAATAATTGCTTCCTTAAAGGAATTTTTAAAAAAATCTTCAGAGTAATGCACAGATTTTTTTTACAGATTCAAATCTTTATTATTTTTAAGTTCCATATTTATTTTATAATAAAATAATTTATGGCTTAAATGACTTTTATGTGGTTAATGTACAACGAGTGTTTTTTTAACTCAACTATGAATTATAATTTCATCAATATTATTTTTCTTTTCAGGGAGGGGAGAAGGAATCAGAATTAAGTGAATTGTTCAGAGTCACATACCTAGTAAGGACCTGAAGCACATTTGAACTGAGGTCTTCCTGACTCCAGAGCCTGTGTTCTATCCACTGTACCACCTAGCTGCCCCAACATGATTTCTCCAAATAGATTAATCCAAAATTTCTGTGTTTGAGAGGAAATTCAGGTGCTTATATTTACAACTATCAAAGGCACAGATTCTTCCTTTCAGAGTCTATATCATCCATGCATTTAAAGTTTTTGTGTGTTGTACTTTAGATCTTCCATAAAAAATGTATAGAAAAACATAGGTACAAATAATTCAGGATAAGAAGGTGATGAGTAAACTGTAATCTGAATTAAACCCTGATGAACTGATGAGTTCATCAAAGTCTTATCTTAATATCTATTAACATCCTAGTTCAATGTTTAATCATAGTAAACTGTAGCTAGGTATTCAAAAGCATTAGGAGCATATTTTAAGTTTTGGTAAGTTAAACAAGCCAGACTTGGGTCCAGCCATAGACTGCCATATGAGAACCAGTGTAGAGCACTTCATAAGTACCAACAAATGAGAGTTATCAAATGTTGCTGTTTTGGCCATAATAACTCAAGTACAAAGTAATTGTAATCTGTATTGGTATAGGGAAAAATACAGAAAAGGAAAGACCAATGAAGGCTAGAAAAGTCAGAATAGGGGCTCATACAAGACATGACCCTTGTGCAAAAAGAAAAGTGGAAGGGAAAATGAAAGGCCAGATAAAATACTGCAGAAATTTAATCTCAA
>JAJPUD010005696.1:14494-44163 GCA_023553655.1 Myrmecobius fasciatus
AAAGAGAGAGGAGAGAGAGAGAGAGAGAGAGAGAGAGAGAGAGAGAGAGAGAGAGAGAAGAGAGAAAGAGAAGAGAGATAGAGGAGAAAGATGAGAGACCGAGAGAGAAAGACATAGAATCCTAGGAAATCCAGATTACTCAGTCTTGTTAAACATTGCAAATAGAAGTGCCACACTACTATTGAGAAAAGGTGTAGTGTCCATGCAAACTACATATTTGATTAGGATCTGAACTCTTTGCTGAACCATGAACCCAAAATAATTTAGGTGATACATATAAATTTAATTTCCTTGTTCAAAACTCCATATCTGAAATGATGCCCTGCAAATGTATGGCTCTGACTGAAGTCGACAAAATGAGTCTCCCTCTAACTCGTCTATACTGTGTAAAGATAATCTTCAAGGAAAGGAATAAATCTATTTTAAAAACAGCTGAGTCCTTTAGATCATATACCCTAACCAATTTATGGAGATAAATGGAATTTAGTATTAAAGAAATATATTTTCATTCCTCCAGAAAATGTAAATGCCTCATATGAAATGGAAAAAAAAGAAAAAACAAAGGAATTATTGCAAAAACACCAGAGAACAGAAGGCAGACAATAAGCCTCAGAAGCAATCTAGTAAACCTTGGTATTTTTATCTCCATATTGAGTATCTATAAGGGCATCACACAGACAAGAGGGCCCTGAAGAGAACCTTCTTGAGGGAACAGAATTCGGGGTCATTGTATCAAAATAGAGAAAGTGAAGGTCAGTAGAGAAAGAAATCATCAGTTTCGGAATAGAGTCATTAACAACTAGATATCCTTTTAAATCAACTGCAATGAATCTTGCATTAACTTCAGAACTAATGGCTACAATAAATGAGGAGAAAAAATAGCAGAGAAAGAGCCAAGAAAAAGAAAGAAGAAAAAGAAAACAAAACAAAATAGTCTTATAAATGGATACTTGTGTCCTATTAATATAAATGAACATAAAATACTTTACAAAAATACATTAGGCACATATTGGCTTATGATGAGGTCAATATCACAATTTATTTAACCCCAGGGAAAATAAATCTTGATATTGACTGGAAGTGTAAGTCAATAAGTGTACTGTTGTGTGCATTCTATTACAAAAATGAGGTTTTTAACTTTAATGGCCACTTGTACAAAGAGAAAAACACTTCCTAAGAGGCCCTTCTTTCCTACTCCTCACAAACACCTGCTGAAAACAGCCCAGCTCCTGGCAATTCAGTCTCACCTTGGGCAAGGAAATGAACACTTAATGTGCTTCACTTGGAAATCCCAAGACTATTGTACAAAAAAAGACTAGATTTGAGATCAAAGGACCTATCTCTGAGTCCACTTTCTGCTATTAACTAGCCAGGAGGCTTGGATAAGTCCCCAACCTTGCTCAATTTCATAGAATTTTAAAGTATGAAGAAACCTCAAAGGTCATGTAGTGCAGGTTAATAGAATACAGAGGGACTTGAGTATTTTGTATTTTATTTTATTATGTTTTTATTTTTATATTATTATATATTGTTGCATATTACATATAACATAATGGGATGTGTTATAATTAAATTAGCATTTCATCATTTATTTTTATTAAGGACGATTATTTGGATGGGGAGCAGAGGGAGCAAAGAGCTAGAAGTAATCAGACAGCCCTAATCAATGTCTCTTTCAAGGGAAGTTGAATGATATCACAAATCTTTTAGAAGACCAATAATGGGGTCAGAGGCCTCATCCTAGGAAGCTTTAAGTCTCTCTGACCGTAATCTTCATGAACACAAACTGGAGTCAAATTGTATTATACTCTCTGATGAGTCCCCTCTTTCCTCTCCCTGTCACTGACTTTGTAACATATTCAAATAATGTCACACAAGCATCTGGTTCAGAGGAAGCTCACAAATGCCAGACATCTCAAACCTGATTCTCATAAGCAATTCCTGGCCCACCAATCTAGAACAGGTTTAGAGTTTTGCAAGGCTGAACTCTCAATGTTCTTGAAATACAGAGAATCTTCAACATTCATGCATTTAACTTTTCCAACTTTTCACTTTCACTTTGGTAACCAAGCTCTAGGCACAGTAGAGAAAAAAATGAGTAAAAAAAATGAGAGAAAGGTTGGAGAAAGGTGTTGTAGTTGTTCATCCTTTGTTTTCCAAGAGACCAAGAGGACCAATGGCATCATAGGGTGATTTCTTATACAAAAGAAAGTTGAAGCTTTTCATAAGAGCTTGTTGCTCTCTGCTACCATCTCTGGAGGTAGAAAACAGTTTAAAGAGAATGTGAGCAGTGCTGCTGTCAGTTCTGTCCTGATTGGATCAAAGGCATCTGGACAAGTTGAGCTGTATAGACCATAGATAGCCAATTTTATAACCTGGTAGTTGTCTCATTAAAGAGAACGGCTGATCACAATAAAAAATAACACTTTTAGGGCAGCTAGGTGGCACAGTGGATAGAGCACCAGCCCTGAAGTCAGGAGGACCTGAGTTCAAATCTGATCTCAGACACTTAACATTCCCTAGCTGTGTGACCCTGGGTAAGTCTCTTAACCTCAATTGCCTCAGCAAAAAAAAAAAAATTAACACTTTCTAAATGCCCTTGTAAGAGTAATAGCTAATTGAAAGAACTCTTCTAAGAACTATTTTTGAAAAGAGAATGAAAGAGAATTTCCCCAGCACAAGAGAAGGATCAGTAGCTATCCTGACTTTCCCTATCTTTCCACTTTCTAGCTTTCTGGCCTCTGACCATTGCAGTAGTTGCCCAGGTCATCCATGCTCACTTCTCTACTTACTCTACAATTGATCTTCTGTGCTTTGGGTTCCTATCTCTGCCCCCCAGCTTCCATTTTCCTTTTATGTATTATCTTTCTATCATTCAAATGTAAGCTCCTTGAGGATAGGGACTGTCTCTTTTCCTTATATTCATATCCCCAACATTTAGCACAGTAATTGGCACAGAGTAGCACTTAATAAATGCTCTATCCATCAATGAATAGTCACTGAACAGAGAAGCAGTTTTATGAGGTGCCGATATTGCTGAATGAACCAAGAAAATTGAAGATTGTAGTCTAGAGTTGAGTTACTCTTAGCACATAAACTTTTCTCCCTCTTAGGTTTTCATTCCAGGTTCCTATAAGTGCTTGCTCACTCTTCATTTTGGCTACCAAGTGCATCAATAGAAGAATGTTATGTAGCTTTGTATATATGTTTTGACATTTTTTTTAATTCAATGCCTTTGCTTTAATAGGTCAATATCTGTATTTTTTGCCTTATTGTGAAGTAGATGGCTATATTTAAAGTCTAAAAGGTTATTAGTATAAATGGCAGACTGTGTAAATAACATGCACTCTATTGCTATGTTACCTTTGTGAGTGGCCATTTGTGTAGATAGAAAATACATTGGATGGCCTCTCAAAAGTAAAAGTGGTGAATAAGAGAAGCATATTTCCTTCTAATAAGGAAAAAAATTCTTGGAATCCTAAGAGAATATGAGAATATTTACATAGTCGTGGTCTATCTCTGATAATTTAGACCAGCTAGTGTCAAAAGCAGATTGTAGTGAGACAGCCAAACCCAGAGATAAGTAGACTGTCTCACAGGTCTAGGAGAAAAACTAAGTCATTGAAGTTATAAACATTAAAACCTCATTAGGTGATGCCCTGTTTGGAGAACATATCAAAAGTGTTACATATAGAGAAGAAGGAATAGGGGAGAGACTATTAGAACTGTATTTTACAGAAACACAAGGATGGTGAATGGAGACATAGGTCAATCAGTCAACAATCATTCATAGAACACTCACTAAGTGTGAGGCACAATGCTAGGCATTTATAATAGAAAGAAAGGCAAAAATATGGTCTCTGCCCCCTACGAAGCTCACAGTCCAATGAGAGAGATAATGAACTGTGTAAATATAATATAATATTCAGAGATAAATGAGAGTTAATCTCAGTGTGAAGGCACTAGCAATGAGGGTGACTGTGAGGAAAGACATCTTGTTGAAGGTGAAATTTGAGCTGTCTTAAAGGAAGCCAAAGAAGTAAAGCCCAGAAAGGAGATTATTCTAGTTGTGGATGATAATTGGTGGAAAGGTATAAACACAGGAAATTGTATAATATTCAAGGAGCAACTAATTGGAAGACTATCTCTAAAACTTGGACAGTAGAGTATGTGGAGAGGAGGAAAATGAGGCTGCTGATAGGAACAGTGGCTGTTCCTGGAGTCAGGGAGAGTTGAATTCAAATTCAGCCCCAAATACTACCTAGAGTGTGACCCTAGACAAGCTATACAATCTAAGTCTGTTTCACTTTTATCACCTGTAAAATGAAGGTAATAATAGCACTTATTTTGGTCATTGCAATGATCAAGTGAGATATTTATAAAGCACTATCCCAAATTTAAAGTGATATATAAATGCTAGCTATTACTTAATAGCTATTGGTTATTATCAGGCAGCTAGTTGGTGGAAAAGTTAGAGTGCCAGGCCCAAAGTCAAGAAGACTCATTTTCATGAGTTCAAGTCTGGCCTCAGGCACTTTCTAGCTATGTTATCTTGAGTATAAAATATTTAACCCTTTTGCCTCAGTTCTTTATCTATAAAATAAGGTGGAGAAGGAAATGGCAAACCATTCCAGTATCTTTGCCAGGAAAACACCAAATGTGATCAATCAAAAGAGATGACTGAAACAACTGAATAGCAAAACCAAAATTAGTTATTATTATAAATAATATATTTAAGTAATTTATAAATAAGTATTTATAAATTACTTAAATATATTATGGTCTTAATATAATTTATTATAGTCATATGACTATAAATTCTGACAATTAATATTTAATATTAATATAAATCAATTTAAGTGTAAGAAAAATGGAAAGTTAGGTAATAGTCAGATTTTAGAAGCCAAACAGAAATAATAGGAAGTTACTATAGTTTATTGAGTGGAAGAGTGACATGGACACAGGGAAATAAATTGCCATACCCTTTTCCTTTTTAGTAGCAATATTGATGTGATTATGGTTCCAGAACTGGAAAGGTGGATAGAAGGCAGGTGAAGTGGTGAAAGGTGAAAAGATGATCAGGGAATAAAGTGAAATAGAGTTGGAGTGGTCCACTTGATGTACTAAGTCACATATGAGACAGTGGAGAATTCAGCAGTCAGGACCTCTTGGTCCCAGGAAGGAAGATTTAATCAATCAATCCCCACAGAGAACTATGAAGTTTCCTGATATTTCAGGCAGTAATTAGTATACATGACTGCTTGATTCATATAGGTAGCCAGCCTTGAGCCTGCCCTCTCCTTCAGTCTGTATTCCTGACCCTCTAGATCAAAATAAGACTCTAAGATCTACTGCCAGCTACAAAAGTAAAACCCCATGCAACTACAAGAGTTGAGTTAAGATCTTGTTTAAATTCTATAAACTGAAGAATTCCCTTTCCTAGCTAACATCCCCTCTATTTCTACTAGCATGCTACCCTAATTACATATACTCTATATCAAGGCTTTCTAACTTTCAACCTACAGCATAGTTTAACTACTCCATAAAATATTTACTACCAACTCTCCTTACATAATAAAACTTTTAAACATTAAAAATTGACTCTTGAAGGTCAAAGTAAATAATGTCATCCATCCATGTGGTCAAACAAAACTAAAATTTATAAAATACTTGATGACTACCACAGCACTTCCTCATTATGCCTATGTGAACAGAGCTCTGTTGCTCACTTAACCTCTTAGGGGAAAAGCTGACTGCACATCCAAGATTGAAGAGTTAATTACTATTTCTGAGAATATGCCAAGATCCTATTTCTAATCAGTAACTGACCAGAAAGCAATGGGTAAGGTTATTTTTTTAAATGTTAACATGTAGTTATTTTAATTATTACAGTTATGTTTTAAAATAGTTGATATTTAATAATAAAATAAAATATTTAAAATATTGATGTTATTTTGTTATAAATATGGTGATTTTAAAATGCATGGGACCTCTTTGGCTGCTTGCTCTTGGTTTGAGCTTTCTAATATAGCATCAAGTGTGACCCACTGCTAAAAGAGAAGAGACCTTGGGATTTCTCCCATTCAAGTTCATAGGACTTTGTGGAAAAGGAACTTTAAAAGTTTCTGTATTTGTTCTTTCCTATTTTAGGGGAGCCTTAAATCTAGTTTCAAAAAGTCAAAAGGGCTAGCCCCCAAGACAACAGGCTTTCAGATATCTAGACAACATCTCAGCATGTTCCAGAATTTCCAGGGGTCCCAGCTTCTAGGTTTTGAAGCCAGCTCAAAAGCAATGCTTTAAGAAGCAAGGAATAAATTTCAGGAGTCAATCCAGACCAATGGTAGGTGAGGAAAAGAAAGATTCATCTCGAAGCAGTGCTGAATTTAGATATGAACTTGGTAGGACTTAGATCTTACCAGTGGACTTGGATGATTCTGGAAGAGAGAGTGAGGCTGATGACTTTAGCAATTCCACCTCACTTACATCCAATTCACACAAATCAAGATGTTATTGATCTTCTTTGAAAATGAAGGATCAATTACAACAAAAACAAAATAGAGAACAGTGCTGAGTTTGAGCCTTTTCTCCCCAGAAACAAAAGTGGGATAGGCTTCTGAGATGTTAGGGGAAATGTTTGTAGTTTTCTTTTTTATAGGAAATATTCCTTTGTGAAAGCTAAACAAAAAATAAAATAAAATAAATCTAATTAAAGGTGTATGTGTGTGTATGTGTCAGTGTGTGTGGAGGGACATACAAGAAATGTTGATTTAACCATAGATCTTAAAGAAGGGAATTTAAAGCTCATCTAGATCAATATTTCATATTACAGATGAGGAAATTGAGGCCTAAATGGCTTGCCCAAAGACACACAGGTAATAACTGGTAATGAGGATTCAAACTTGGGTCCCTTAATTACAAGTTCAACAATTTTTTTTGCTATATTCTACTAACTCGGTCTTGCTTGGGAGAAGAGGGAAAAGGTAAAGAAGAACTGTAACTAACAATAAAAAAAAATGATCCAACAATCATGTGCCTGGAAAAATGGTTATAATTTAAAATATAAAATAATATTATATTTATATTCATTATCAATATATCGATATTAAGTATATATTTAATATAATCATATTAAATATAGTTATAACATTAATAATGTTAGCTATAATAATATGATACTAAATGTAATAACAAAATGTTATAAAATGTACCTATAATGTTCAATTATTTTGAAGTCATGCTCATGATTTATCCTGGCTCTGGAAAGGTTCTCTAAGAGGCCACTTATAGAGATGTTTTGTCAAGTGAAAGTATAAAGCCAGCAAAGTTCTGTCAACATCTAAAAGCAAAACATATAGAACTAGAAAATGAACTAAATGTTTTTTTTTTGCCAATGAGAAATTTTTAAAATAAATTCCAAAAATGTGTCAAATCTTAAAATACATTCCAAAGGTGTGTCAAATGCCTTTTTTTAAAAAGTATTTATTAGTTAATTAATCACTTAAGAGCTCTTCATCTTTAAATATCGTTTAAATCATCGTCAACTGGTCCTACTTTGCAATCATCTTCTCCAAAAAATAGAAGAATTAATAAGTAAGAAATCACACTGATTATTTTGCAGTCAGCCAGCCAGCAAGTATTTATTAAGTTCTCCTATGTACCAAGTGGTGGGGAAACAAAGAAAGGTAAAAGAGTTGAAGAGCTCAGAGATTTGAACCCAGGAAGATGACTCCAAGCCAGGTACTGTATCTATCTACTTTGGTGCCACTTAGCCGCCCCAAGCAACTATGCCTGAAGGAGATATATACAAAAAAAAATTGGGAATAGTCTTGGAGAGAAGGCACTGATATTAAGGGGGACTAAAAAAAGGTTTCTTGCAGAAGGTAGGATTTAGCTGAAGTCAGGATGAAGAGATGAGAAAGGAAAAAATTCCGGGTCTATATGTAACAGTCAGTGAAAATATACATAGCCTAGTTTTGCTGTCGAGGAAAGACCAAAAGGTCAGTTTTGTTGGATTGCAGAGTGCTTGGAGGAGTGAAGTGCAAGAACAACAGAAAGGTAAGAAAGGGCCAGGCTATGCAGGGCTTTAAAAGCCAAGCAGAGGATTTCATATTTGATTCTAGAGGTAATAAGAATTCACTGGAGTTCAGACATAGTAAGCTATGTGCATAAGGAAATTTGACAGCTAAGCAAATTGATGAACTGGAGTAGAGAAAGACAATGCAGGAAAGATTAAGCAAAAGACTATAGTAATAGGACATCTGGGTGGTACAGTGGATAGAGCACCCAACCTGGAGTCAGAAATATTCATTTTCCTGACTTCAAATCAAGCCTCATAACTTTCCAGCTGTGTGATCCTAGGCAAGTCACTTCAACATGTTTGCCTCAGTTTCCTCATCTGTATAATGATTTGGAGAAGGAAACAATAAACCACTCCAGTATCTCTGGCAAGAAAATCCCAAATAGGGTAAAAAGAATCAGATATGACTGAACAACAATAATGTCTTGACTTGAGAGCCATTGGTCCTTGACAATATATCATACTCTACCTGTCATAAGGCAACTAAACCCTTATGATGAGAGATAGGAGGGAGAAATTGTATCTTTTCAACCCCCCAAAGAAAAAAATAAAGTATTTTAGGTTTGGGGCTATCTTTTTTCTCTTCTACCATGCCTCTTGTGACAGAAAGCAAGTGCCAATTGCCTAGAGGATAGTAAGCACTTAAAAAATGCTTGTTGATTGACAAGTTCCAAGATATTAGAAAAAATACAAGAAAAGATTTTTTTCCCATCATTAAAAAAGAAGCTATCAAAATGAAAGGCAAGGGCGCATTTACTCCCTGCAGCTGTGCATGGGGTCTCTGAGACTGGGAGGTCAGAAAATACCGGATTTGAGGACTTGGAAATTCAGGCTGTCCAGAGATTGGAAGAAATCTCATTCTGCCTGGAGCAAAGGGGGTGGAGATGGTTCTTGAGCCCCTTTGCTGTCCTGTCATCATTGCCTCAAGCTAGGAGAATCTGGATCAAATGAAAATCAGACCTGGAAAATGGAAGTGGTCTGTAGCACTACACCCCCTCAAGCATGAGTCAAGAAGAGAGGTTGGTTTAATTGCTCTAAAAAAAATTAAGCAACCTCCTAAAGCTTTATTTTTTTGTCAGTGCCCTTTTTAACAAGGTGGGTTAGGCTAACTGAGCTCCCACTTAAGAGAAAGCTCTGGTATGACGAGAGGTTTTCAAAGAAAAGTAATTATTCCTATAAACTTTCTTAATATTTGTCTAGTCCTGGAAGGCATTGCACAACTGCTGCCAAGGAGAAAGCCTTCTACAAAAGAAACTGATTTGGTGATAGTGATGGTGATGTGTGTAGGTGGGGGTGCAAGTGTGTGTGTGTGTGTGTGTGTGTGTGTGTGTGTGTGTGTGTGTGCATTTTGAATCACAATGGGCTTTATCAAAGCCTGTTTTTTTTAGACCAAGGTCTTTCACCTCATCGGGGGCCATTGCCAAGCTTCCTGACCTATGTCTTGCCACTGGGCTTAGATGACTGTGGAGGAGAGAGTGAGGCTGATGATTCTGCACAGCTCTGCCTCATTTAAATCCAATTCAGTTGCAAGTCAATACATCACCCTCCTGATGTCATTGGTTCCCTCTTGGAGAAAGAAGGGCAAGCAACAAGAAACAACAACAACAATCTCTGTTTCTATTTTACAGAATCACATTTTATCAAACACCAGTAAAAATAGGACATAGTAAGCATAAAAAAGAAGATAGCATTTTTGCTCTCAGAGTGGTTTATAAGTCAAAATAGTATTTGGGTTTTCTAAATGCAAAAACAAAAGGCAGCAAAATAATAAAACAGCAAACGACTGATGTTACTAGGTATTCTGCCAAAAAAAAGAGTAGCCTATTATGTGTTTGCTTTTTAAATTTTTGTTTGTTTGGGGAGTTTTGTTTTGTTTATTTCACATTTTATCAAGTGCCAGGCTGCCTCTGCTAACACAATAATTAGAGTGCCAGAGTCAAGAAGACCTGGATTCAAATTCTACCTCTTACATTTACCAGCTGTGATCCCACACTGCATATCATTTAACCTCTTTGTAACTTAGGCAACCATTTATATATGGCTTACTAAGTGTCAGGCACTGTGCTAAGTATATTACAATTCTCTTCTCATTTGATCCTCACAATAGCTCTCCAAGAAAGATGTTATTATACACATTCTACAGATGGCAATTCTAAGGCAAACACAAATGATGTGAATTGCTTCAGGTCATACAGTGTCTGTTGCTAGATTTGAACTCAGATCTTCCTGACTCCAGCCCCAGTGCTATAACCATTGTATCACTACCTGTTCCATTAATCAATCAATAAGCTCTTATTAATAGCCTACAATGTGCCCACTGTTCTGGGATCTGGGATTTAAAAGAAAAATTAAGCATTCATGATCTCAAGGAGCTTTCATTCTATTGAGGGGTAGGGGTACATGTACATATATAATTATATGCAAAATGAATACAAGGTAATTTAGGGAGCAGCTGCTGAGACCAGGAAAAGTTTCATGTGGAAGACAGTATTGGAGCTGAATTGAACTGTGCATTGATAGAAATGAGGATTCTAAGAAGCTGAGGAGATGAAGAGGTAAGGTTATATTTGTAGGCATTGGAGGCAGCCTATGCAAAGGAACACAAGTGGGAAATAGAATGTCTGTCCTGTATAAGGGCCAATCTGACTAGGCAGTATTATATATGGTCTGTGATCTGCCTCACTTGAAGGAGCCACACACAAGAAATTCCTATTTCTAATGCTAATAAAATAACAAGGGGGGGAGCAGAATAATGTTCTCTGTGTGTTTATGTTTTAATATAATATTTCTGCTACTGTCTCAAATTCAACTTCAAAATGCACAGCTTTCAATCCAAACTAAGCCCTAAAGGGTATAGGGGTTTCTTAAAACAAAAACAATGACCCCTCCCCAAAAAAGTATTGAAATAGTTGGCTTTGAAATTAATGGAGGCACAAGGGAATTTAAAAATAGTTCAAAAAAGTACCTCTTACGATCTTCTGTTCTTTTCACAGCTGACAACACTCTTAATTTCCCCTTACACTGTCTTACTAAAAGAATAGTTAAAGATGTTCTAAAACCAAGGATTTCATTACTTGGGGCACCTTGTGAGGGAGCAGCTGCATTAATAAGAAAGAAAGGCAAAGGGCCATTGCCCTATTTATTCCCTTTGCTATTCATCATCACCATCAACACACACACACACACACACACACACACACACACACATACACACACACACACACACACACAGGGAAGGGAAGATTGTGGAGAAAGGTTGAAAAAAGTCTCTCGTTCCTTTTCTTTCTTTTTTTTCTTTTTTTTCCTTCTATTTTGCTTTATTTTTTCTTTCTTTCTTTTTCTCCCTTTCTTTCTCCCCCTTGATACCTTTAAAGACTTTTCCTCCACACTAATATGGGACTCATCTCCCTGATTCATTTGCATGTCGATAGGCAGGCCGTGTAGCAGCCCTCAGATTAGGGACATTCCGCTGCACACTAAAAGGCACAAAGACCCAAAGTGAATTTCAATCTGGCCCTTCTTTTCCAGTCAGTGCATTCCCAGCCCATGTCTATTGATGAGCGGTTGGAACAATACCAAAATGCAGTGTAAGATCAATCCCGCTGTTTACTTCGCTGAGCTGAAGGAACAAAGGACAGAAGAAAGGATTTAAACCCAGCTATAGTCGAGGAGCAGGATGAAGGATGAAAAATGTGCTTGATGGGCAGTTGCACAGAGTAAACTCATTTGGAGAATAGGCAGCTCCAGCTGAGATAAAACCAATGATGATTTGTATTTGGTACTGTATCTTCAGGGGATAAAAAGCACTTCTATCAGATCTCATTGGAGGCAAACTTGAAACACTGCAGTAAAGTGCAATGTTTCCTACCAGGGAGAAAATAAAAAATTCCCATAATTGCTAAGGAGTGTTAAATATCTGATTGGGCATGCCTCTCCCCTCCCATGGTGAGATTACTCAGCCAGGTCCTCCTTTTAACTCCCTAGACTCAAGAGAACCCAACTTACGAGGAGGGGGGGGGAGGGCACCGTTGTAAACAAAGCGCCGTGTCCAGTCTTTTCGTTGGGTAAATAGCAGCGATTGTAATTTGAACGATTATTTGTCTTTAAGACTTTTTAAAACTACTTCAAATGAGAAGGCTGTAACTTCACGGCATCCCAAACAAGAGGCGGAGAAGAGGCGAAGTTCTGGTTCAAATGCAAATATCTTAAGAAACTTTACCCCCAAAGGGCTGCCGAGATCTGATAACCCAAGTTCAAAGTGTGTACTTTGAACCTTCTGGAAGATGAGCGTCTCTACTCCGGAGTTGATGGCTTCCCAAGTCTGGAGCTATCCACTCTCTTCCCCAGCCCAGCCCCATCTGGTTGCGGGAGGGGTTCCTAACATCCATAGGTAACCCCAACTAGGTATACTGGAAAGGGGTGGGAGCCCCCGAAGATGGAACAACAAACAAACTGAGATTGAAATGCTCCGGAACCTTAGTATTTTTTACCCATCCACTTAATCCCAGTCATTTTAGAAGGACTCCATAATCTCCTCAGGCATTTCTGTGAGCCAAACTCTGGACTAAGATGCTGAAAATACGAAGACAATAGTTCCTCCCCTCAAGGAGCTTACAGTGTGATGAGAGGGGACAACATGTAAATCAGGCAGGCAGCAAGCAAGCACTTTCTAATTTGACTATGTGCCAAGCAATGTATTAAGCTAGAGATATGCCCTCACTTTCTTGGACCACCCCCAAATGAGCTCTTCCACTTTGACATTCATATAGTACTAGCTTTCCTAAATTACTTGGCACTAAACACATAATTCTTGCACAGTCCTGTACAGATAGCATGTGCCCCAATGGCTCTGAGTGATACACATGGCAGTCTGCCCATCACTGCCCATCTTGAATCACTTTTGTTCATGCTTTCCCATAAATTCTTTACAGAGAGTCCACCAAACCTGCCTTTTTTCTAGTTCTCCTATTATGTGAATAATTATAGAATATATATACTGTTCATAGGCCATCCCTTACTTTAATGCTATAACTGTCTCATCTTTTTTTATTCCTGTCATACATTTCTCTGATGACATTCTTTAGGTTGCACTAAGTAAATCATCATTTATTTTATTTGCATTATATTAGCATATGTGTCTATAAAAAGCACTGACTTTGTACTCAGAAGACTTGGCCTGATTTCAATTCCCTACTATGCTTTTCATAATGAGACCTGGGAGAAATCACTTCATTTCTTCAGACCTCAGTTTCCTCATCTGTAAAATGAAGAATAGATTAAGTTATTTCTAAAATCTGTTCCAGTTCTAGATTCTGTGACATTATAACCTCCTTCATTCAAAAAGCATTTATTAAGCACCTTCTATGGGCCAATCACTATGCTAGGCTCTGGAGATCCAAGGCAAAAATGAAACAGTTCTGGTCTTCAAGGAGCTTACAATCTATAGATGGAACATATACAATAAAAGTATATATGAAATAAATATGGGGGGTCAACTAGCAACTAAGAAAAATCAAGCAGTGGACCATGTGGCATTTTAAATTGAACTTTGAAGGAAATTAGGTATCCCAAGAGGTAGAAATAAGAAATAAGTGCATTTTAAACATGGGGGACAAGTGAGTATAAACACAGAGATGGGAGAATGATAGTATGAGGGATTGGAAGGAGACGAGCTGGTCTAGAACAGAGAGTTATATGAAGGAGAGGTATGTATGACAATCCTCAAAAAGTAAATTGGAACCAGGTTGGGAACTTGAAATGCCAAATCAAAAATTTTGTAATTGATTCTAGAGATAATAGGGAGCTGCTCAAGTTTATTAAGGACATGGTGAAATTTGTGCTTTAGGAATATTACTGTGATAATTGTGTGGAAAAGGGTCTGGAGAGGATTGAGAGGAGACCCAGTCAAATTAGGGATACATTGCATGGGTACAAGTGAAGGGGGATGAGAAACTGAGCTAAGGTAGTGCTGAGGTCAGTCGAGAAAAGAGGATAGATGCAAATTTAAAAAAAAAAAAGGATGGAAAGGCAGAATCAACAAGATTTGGGAACTGATTGTATATTTGACATGAAGAAGCTTAGGGAGGTGAATATAACTAGAAGGCAGCAAACGTGCCTGATGAAAAAGATAGTAGTCCCTGCAACAGAAATGGGAAAAATTAAAAGAGGGATTGCTTTGGGAGGAAAGATAATGATTTTTGTTTGTGATACACTGAGTTTGAGATGCCTATGCACATCCAAATTGAAACATTCAATAGGTCAATGAATCAGTAAATAAACAAATATTTATTAAATGCTGTTGTTCCAAGCATTGTGCTAAATCCTGGGAGGGGAGGTGGGGAAGAAAGACAAGAACAATTCTCTGTTTTCAAGGACCTCACAGTCTGCTGGGGAAGCAACATGCAAACAACTATGTAGAAACAAGCTATATATAGAATAAATTGAAGATAATCAATGGAAGGAAAGTATTAGCATTAAGGGAGATAAAGAAAGGCTAATTGTAGAAGACAAGTTTTTAGTTGAGACGAAGAGAGCCAGAGAAGCCAGGAAGCAAAGATGAAGATTTAGAGGACCCCAGCATGGGGAAGAACCAGTGGAAATTTCCAGAATCTGGAGACAGAATGTTTTGTGTGAGGGACGACAAGGAAGCCAGTGTCACTGAACCCCAGAGTGGAGAGCGGAAGAAGAGTAGAAAGGTAGAAGGGGTCCAAGCTGTGAAGGATTTTGAATGATAGAGGATTTTATGTTTCATCCTAGAGGTGACAGGGATCCACTGGAGTTGACTTGGATAGTTGGGTTGACATAAGTAGTTGGAATAGAGAGCAGGAGAAACTAATATGTATGCATAGATATTGGAGCACAACTACATAGAACCCATAGCAGCTAAATAATAATTAATAGTGTCCAAGATCCTACACTTAGTAAGTATCTGTGGTCAAATTTGAACTCAGGTCTTCCTGACCTTTATCTATGATTTTGTTGTTCATCATTTTCATCTTATCTGACTAATTGTGACTTCATCTGGGGTTTTCTTGGCAAAGATACTGGAGTGATTTGCCATTTCCTTCTCTAGTTCATTTTACAGATGAGAAAACTGAGACAAATAGGATGAAGTGACTTGGCCAGAGTCACACTACTAAGAAGGTGTCTTAGGCCAGATTTGAACTCATGAAGAAGCCTTCCTAACTTCAGACCCAGAATTCTATCTACTTTTCCACCTAGCTGCCTCTATATACTTCACCAACTCTTCATCTTTCATGAAGCGAGTATGTAGAGAGAGAAAAGAAGAGTTTTGGACAAAGCCTTGAATACATCCACAATTAGAAGTCATGACGTGGATAATAATCTATCAAAAGAGGAGCAATAAATCATAAATAATATTCTTCATTATGTCCTCCAAGGCATTCAGCATAGTACTTTGCACAAAGTAGGTATTCACATTTGGTGAATTGATCTGGGAAATAGATCACTATTTCCACTATTCATGGATTTTGAATAAAATAGTTACAATTCTCCTCTCAAAGGAAAGTCCTCTGTTTATCACAGACTGGAAATGCTGCTTTTTAACCAGATCAGTATGAGAAACTGAGCAAGGTGAGCATCAGCAAAGAGTATTTGTAGTTGAGGTAAAATAATAAGAAGAAAATAAAATTAGAGAAGGAATTCCAACTGAATTCTCACCCTCTTCCTAATCATTTTAACCTTCTATGCCTCTGTTCCTTGTTTATAAAATGGCTCATTTAAGTGATGGGTGAATCAATCTACTATACTGGCAATATACTGCAGAAACCACCTTCATAAACACAGAAAAAGACAAGTGTAACATCAAAGAATACCAGTGTGGCCTAGAGGAGATACTTGTCACCATCCTAAAGAAATGTTATATGACAAAATCAGATCATGAGTTCTTTGCTGAAAAAAAAATTGAATAAACTCAATCTATTGTTACCTGAGAATTTAAAAAGGGACAAGTGTGTATTTTTAACTCTACTTTTAAGCTTTTTTGTTTTCTTCAATAAGGAAGGAAAAATGATTATGTAAGAAACAAGACTAGAAGAAAAAAATTAGCCACTGAAAGCAGCTCTGTACTAGGACTGTCAATACTGGATTTAATCTACCAGATAATGTGCATTGGCATCAATTTAATCTGACTAAAACAATGGTAAGAGCAAAATCAGAAAACAAGGTTAAAATGCTCATGTTTCCTGATGCCTGTGTGATGGAGTGTAAAGTGTGCTAGACAAAGAAAGTCAAGAGATTGGGTAAAAATTCTTATTCTGAAACACTGACTCAATGATTTAGTGAGTGAGCAATTTAATCCTTCAGAGCCTCAGTTTCCCCATTCCTAAAACGGGGACCAGAACACTCACATTTTCTTCTTCATATGGCTGTTGTGAATAAAAAATGAATTAAATTAAAGTGCTATGTAAATGAATCACTATTATATATGATTTCAATTTCAAATAACTATTTCAATTCAATAAATATTTATTAATTTCAAAACATTTTCCTTGGCACCAGTGATAAAAACTCCAAATTAAACAGTCCCTGCCCTCAAAGAGCTTATATTATAGGGGAAGGTGGGAAAGCAGGAGATATTTAGGTAATAAAATACAAAATTTATGTAATTTCAAGAGAGAAAGAACACTACAATTAATGCACAAACTCACAAATCATGCAGATATTCATAAGCATCTGGCTGCTGAGATTTTTCACTTTTTTACCCAGATTTTCTAGAAGCAGATAGAAACAGACTAAAAGTTCCCAACTTCCTAAAGTTGGTTTCTTTGAATATAAAATTGATAAGAGCAATAAACATGTCAAGAATGTTCACTGTTTCTTAATGTATATTATCTGAGCCCTGACAACACACTGAACACCAAACAAAACATCAAGTGAGACTCAATTTCAATTGAGTGGGCTCATAATATAAATTAGACAAACATAATCTAAATTAAATAGACACAATCTAAATTAGATAAACACAATCATCAGTCCTTGCTTTTCCCCAGCAGGGACTATGGAAGAGGTGATTTTTCCCTTGCCTTTCTGTTACACACAAAAGACTGGCATTTTTCATTTCTCTCAGGTCATTTGGTTAGTTAGTCAATCAGCCTCCCCTGTATACTTACTATGTACAAAGTTCTGTCTTTAGTACTTTTCCAGTGAGTCCAAAGGGGGTTAATTTTTTTTAACTTAGAGCACGAGGGGGTATGGAGAAAACATTTTAAGGAATGATGCTTCCTGCACTGCTATTTTTGGAGAAAAATGTTCTCAATTTTGTGAATGAGGAAAAAAATAAGAATTTCCACTTAAGTTAAGGATCCAAACTACCTTCAACTTAACCCTAGCAAGTAAACATTTTCTATATAATTTACAAAGAAAGGTAGTCTTCTTCCTAGATCCAGGATGATATGACTAGCTAAGCTATATTGACGTGGTGTTGAAAAGATAATTATAACACACTGTGTGTCTGTTCTAATTTAGGGATGGCATTTTTAGAACCCTTTCATGTTTCATTTTATCTTCACAACAATATGTGAAGGAGGTAAAGCAGGCATTGTGATCTTCATTTTATCAATGAAAACTGAAACCCAGAGAAGTTAAATAGTTTTTCCAAAATCACACAGCAAGTCAGTGGCCAAGCCAAGAGTAGATTCCCTGACTTCAGGTCCAGAGATTCTTCCACTACCTCATGTGGAAAATGTTTCTTTAACCTTATGAGATGCTATCATCCCAAGAGGATTAGTACCATTTTCCCCTAAACTTCATGAGGCAGATATATAAAAGGAAGAGTCAGAATTAGGATTTCCAAACACTCATATGGATTACATGGCAAAAAAAAAAAGAGGAGATGGGGACTTCAGAAAAATCTCTAATTCCCTTATGTTGACCTAAATCCTAATATTACTATGATTTCCATAACAGTCAGTTTAAAAGGGATGTGAAATCTCTCCCTCTTTTCGATCATGGCACCCTAATAACATACATAATATCCATAATCTGGGGATGAGAAACTTCCTCATCAAACAAAGAAATGTTTACCAGCATGAGGTAGAAGCCATTTTACCCTTCTTAGATCCTCTTTTTTGAAAAGTAAGCCAGCCAGGGCTTTGGTGATGAGGATAATTATGAGAGGATTTGCTGTTAGGAAAAGGGGAAAGAGCAGCAAGCTCCAGACAGAAGCAAGAATCCATGTAGCTTTTTCAAGTCAATGACTTATCTTCATGTTAAAAAAAAATGAGCAATGCCTGCAGGTCTCCAGAGTAAAAAAAAATAGTCTTCTTGGTAATGAAGAGATACTTTAAAGGAAAAAGAAAACACCCCACTGTTCCCACCATTTGAAATGCGGAATGACCTGGGAGATTTCAAACTCTATCCCACCAGGATAAAGACTTGCCAAACAGACACATCACCAACACAGCCATCTTCACTTCACTTCTCAGATAGGCCAATGTACTTGAAATCAATTCTAAATAACAGTTTCACAGGAGGCCAAGGTCATTCAATCCTTTATAAAGTGACAGCTAGTAGAGTAATACAAAAAAAAAGCAAGCAGTTTACATAGCCTAGGTTAGCTCAAAGTCTGTCCTGCTAAATTTTCAGGAAGACAAGCCCTATTTTGTGGGCAAAACATTTGAAAGAATAAAAGATGTAAGAGGAAATAAGAGAGGTAGCTAATCTTCAAAATAATAATTGAAGGTCAGAGGATCTATATTAAAGGTTGGATTCTGCTGAGCTTTAGCACAAGAAATAGGAATGTCTAATTTTGCTTTGAAAATTTCTTAGAAAAACTCCAGTCCATCACTCATATTGTTACCCATAACTATAAGACATGCTCCCCTTGAGCAAGGATGTGGGAAACTTCCCTCCACTGTATCCTAACCTGAGTCTTTGCAACTTTTAATAGATGCATGTAAAAATTGAATAACAAGAATATTCTTCTAATTATTACTTTATATGTATATGGCACTTCATGCTTTTTAAAATGCTTTGAGAGCTTTGTTAGGCTGAAAGTAGATGACTTGTTCCTAAGTGATTTTACCTCACTTCTCCTAATTCACAGTATAACCAAGTTAGCAGGTTCTACTGAGGTTCTTTCTTTCAAAATGAAGAAGGAATCCAGGCACAAAAGCTATAAATTATAGAACCCTTGAAGATTGCTGTGGCCTTTAAGAAACTGGTTGACTTGGGGAGATTCAGGAGGGCTGAGGCCTAAGTTTGGTATAATGGAAACAGTTTACCTGGGCTTCAGGAGACCAAGGGTCAAGGCTTGGTACCACAATTTGCAGTCTATATGATCCTGGCCAGGTCAATTGATCTAAAAAGTGAATTAGACTAAATGATTTAATTTCCATCTCTAAATCTGTGATACATTCTTTCTCTAATCCTCAATCTCTCCCTCTCAATTACTGGGTCCTTAAGAGATGTATATAATCATATTCATGCCTTTTCATCCTTAAAAAAATATCATTGATCCAAACAGCTTTCATAACTATTATATTATATCTCTCTCCACTTGCTCTTTTCACTCTTTTCTTAACTCTTTGTAATCTGGCTTTTATTCTTATCATTCAACTGAAACTTTTCTCTCCAAAGCTACCAATGATCTCTTAATTGCCAAATAGCCTTTCTCAAGCCTCTTTCTCTGTGATCTCTCTTCAGCATTTGCCACTTTTGATCATCTGTTTCCTCCTGGATGCTCTCTCCTTTCTAGGTTGTCATATATCTTCTAATACCTATCTTATTGCTCCTTCTCAATCTCCTTTGCTAGATCTTCATTCATGTCATAATCATTAACCATGAATACCCTCAAGATTTTGTTCTGATCTATCTCTATTATCCCTCTATAACCATCACTCTTGGTTATTTCATCAGCTCCCCACAATTATTATTTCCATGAATATGATTTCCAGATCTTTATATCCAGTCCTAGTCTCTCTCCAGTCCTGAATTACCAATTGCCTGTTTAATATCTCAAACAGGATGCCTTACAAATATCTTAGACTCAATTTGTCTAAAACAGAAGTCTTTATATTTTCTTTCAAACTCTTCCCTTTTCCAAACTTTCCAATCACTGTCCAGGACGCCACATTAAGTCATCCAATCTTACAACCTTAGATCTCATCCTCAACTTATCGTTTTTTTATTTAGGTAAATTTTTAATTTATTTTAAACATATATTGTGTTATGAATCATGTTAGGAGAGAAAAATCAGAGCAAAAGGGAAAAACTATAGGAGATATGAGGAAACAGAAAAAAAAGTGAACGAAGCATGTGTTGATTTACATTCAACTCATCTTTAACATTTACCTTATGTATCTAATCAATTGCTAAATATTATCCTTTCTTTCTGAACACGTCTCTTCATCAATGTCCCTTCATCTTCACTCATACAGCTACCCTAGCTGAAGCCCTCATCAACTATACCCTGGACTATTTCTATGTTTCTAACTGGTTTCCCTGACTCATATCTCTCCCTATTCCAATGTGCTGCCAATGTGATTTTCCTAAATTGCAGGTCTGACTCCTACTCAAAACCCTCCTACTCAACAAAGTCCACTGGTTCCCTTTTGCTTCTAAGAGCAAATATAAAGTCTTCTGTTAGACATTAAAGCTTTTCTGACTTTCCAATTTTCTTATATTTTACTTGGCTCTATCTAATTCCATAATCCAGGCATATTACCTTCCTATTGTTGCTTGCATATGACACTCTATCTCCTCATCTTTGTATTAACTGTCCCCCAGAGATTGCTCTCCCTCCCCACTGCTGCCTCTACTCTCTTTGGCTTCTTTAAAGGTTCAGTTCATAGAAATTGAGTGGATGACTATCTGTCGGGGAATAGCTGCAGTTATGGTATATGAATGTAATGGAATATTATTGTTCTATAAGAAATGATGAACAAGCTGATTTCAGAAAATCCTGAAAAGACTTACATGAACAGATGCTGAGTGAAGTGAGCAGAACCAAGAGAATATTGTACACAGTAACAACAATACTATGTGATAATCAACTATGATGAATTTTGCTATTTTCAACAGTGTTGTGATTCAAGGCAAATCTAAAAGATTGGGATGGAAAATGCTATGCGATTCCAGAGAGAGAACTATTAAGACTGAATGTGGATGGAAACATGGTATTTTCACCCTTTTTGTTGTTGCTGTTATTTGTTAACTTGTTTGTTTTTCTTTCTTGTGTTTTTTTTATCCTTTGATCTATTTTTTCTTATACAACATGAAAATATGGAAATATGTTGAAAAAACTGTACATATTTAACTTATGTAAGAATGCTTGCTGTCTTGAGGAAGTAGATAAGGGAAGGAAGGAGAAATATTTGGAACATAAAGTTTTATAAAAATGAATGCTAAAGACTCAGTTCAAACCTCATTTGCTGCAAGTACCCCTTCCTAGTTCCTTCTGCTACTACATTTGATATTACCTTCCATTTACTTTGTAAATCTTAGATATAATTTTTAATCTTTAGGTTTATTTCCCCATCAACATGTAAGATCTATGAAGAAAAGAACTGTTTGTTTCTTACCTTTATTTATGTCCCTAGTGCTTAATAGGAGCAGCAAGATGGTTCAGTAAATAGAGTGCCAGAATTGGAATCAGGAAGACTCATCCTTCTGACTTCAAATTTGGTCTCAGATACTTACTAGCTATCTGACCCTAAGTAAGTCATTTAACCCTGCTTGCCTAAGTTTTACTCATCTATAAAATGAACTAGAGAAGGAAACCACTCCCGTACCTTTGCCAAGAAAAATCCCACATGGGATCACAAAGAGTTGGACATGACTGAAGCAACTCCATGACAGCACTTAGTATAATATCTAGCACATAAAAAGACAATATGTTTGTTGACTGACTGACTTATATGTTTTCCACCTTTATCAGAATGTAATTTTTTTTATTTGTATAACATATGTGTGGGTAATTGCTCAACATTAACCCTTACAAAGCTTTCTGTTACAAATTTCCCCCCCAACTCCCCACCCCTCCCCTAGATGGCAGGATATCCACTACATGTTAATTGTTAAAATACTTGACAAATCGAATATATGTATACATATTTCCAAACTTATCATTGTTGTGCAAGAAAAATATTATCTACACAAGACATATCAGATAAAGGAAACACAATGAAAGCAAACATCAATCAAGAATATGAGAATGTTATGTTGTGGTCCACATTTCATATCCCTCTCTCTGGGTGTATATGGCTTTCTTCAGTGAACAATTGGAAGTGGTTTGAAACATTTCATTGTTGAAGGGAGCCATGCCCATCAGAATTGATCATCATATAGTACTGTTGTTGCTGTACATATTGATCTCCTGGTTCTGCTCATTTCACTCAGCATCAGTTCATGTAAGTCTCTCCAGGCCTCTCTGAAATCGTCCTGCTGGTCATTTCTTACAGAACAATAATATTCCATAGTATTCATATACCATAATTTATTCAGCCATTCTCCAATTGAAGGGCATCTATTCAGTTTCCAGTTTCTAGCCACTACAAAAAGGGCTGCCACAAACATTCTTGCACATGTGGGGCCCTTTCCTTCCTTTATGATCTCTTTGGGATACAAGCCCAACACAAATGCTGCTGGGTCAAAGGGTATGCACAGTTTGATAACTTTTTGAGCATAGTTCCAAATTGCTCTCCAGAATGGTTGTATCCGTTCACAGCTCCACCAACAATGCATCAGTGTCCCAGCCCTCCCACATCCCCTCCAACAATCATCGTTAACTTTTCCTGTCATTTTAGCCAATCTGACAAGTGTGTAGTGGTACCTCAGGGTTGTCTTGATTTGCATTTCTCTGATCAATAGTGATTTGGAGCACCTTTTCATATGACTAGAATGTAAATTTTTTGAGGAAAATGACTTTATTTTGTTTTCCTTTTTAAATGCAGGGCTAGGATTGGACAATAAGAACCTAATCTTTATATGTAACATGTTTCTCCCCCAGCATACTCTTTAGTGCCCAATTTTCTTTGTCATTCTCCAATTTCAATTTAAGCATAAAACCCTGGATTAGAATAATGATTAAGAATAAATTCTATATACAGCATGATCAATTCCTCCTAAAATGATTCTTCTTTTAATTTAATTCTTCTAATTAAAAAAACATACGAGCAAGGCCCATTTAATCTTCCCTCAGCTACATACTCCAGGGGGAGAAATTCACATGTGTAGGAATCTTTTCCACTAAGTTGAGTATCTCCCAAAGAAGTAAGGATCTCCCCATATGTTAAAGTCCAGCCCCACTCCTCACTAATCATGACAGTTGTGGCCCAGATGCATCATGGTAAGCACATGCCCTGGATCAAAGGTACTATGAATAATTGTACTATAAAACAGGGCATAGCAAGCTGAGGTTAATCTAGAAACATAGATGCTTCTCATATAGATGTAAGCAGTACATAGGCCATTTGGAATACTTTAATTTACTTGTGTGAGTTTATTTTCCCAAAATCTCCACCTTGCTCCCCATAGTATCATTCAGCACAAAAGGATTTTCTTTACTCGTACCACCTTCACTTTAAAAGAACCAAAAAATAGTAGCTTAGCTCCTGACTCCAGCATCAAGCATTTTCCTTTGACAAAAGGCCCTGGGATACAAAGCCTAATCCCTTTATCTTTTTTTCAACATATGTACAAAACCTCTAGCATTGTTATTGTAAATGATAGGAAATTATACCAGGTTCACTTTGGTTTGTCGTTTATGCTGTTTAAGCATGTGTGTACACACATGTGTGCATGGATATGCATACATGGGCATGTATATGCATGTATCTATACATACATATATGGAAAGAAAGAGAGAAAAGGAGAGGAGACAGAGATGAAAAAATGGAATGAGAAGGAAAGAGAATCAGAGAGACAGAAAGAGACAGGGGGGAGAGGACAAAGAGGGTGAGAGGAAAGGAGATACACAATAATGTAGCAAGGTTTAGTGTAGCTTTCAAGGTTTGAAAAACTGAAAACAAATATCCACCTGGGGGATGGCAGGGGGAAGAGTTAAATCTGATTCAGTGTAGACTGTCTTAACATTATCAAAGGCTTAATGTTTTTAGATTGCTACTGTATCCCTGTATCCCTCTAAGAATAGGTCACAGTGACGGACCAAACATTTTCCATCAGTCATGCATCCACAATTATCAGGAGTCAATAGCATCAACAAGGATGTCCATCATTTCCTTCCATGGGACCATGGCTCTCATAAGATGTCAGCAAACCCTACATAGGCTTCCACCTTGATTATAAAACTATTCACCATCCCCAAGATGGCCTATACCCAAGACTACCATTTTGAACACAGCAGCAGCAACATCAACTTTAATGCTTCAATTTCCTTCATGGGAACATGGGACCTGGCTCCTTTGAGGTATTAGCTTTAGTTCATGTTAGACATGAAGTACAAAAGGCCATTCGGTGTCCAGAGCAGAGCAATGGATATCAAAGAAAGCAAGTCTTTTAAAACTGAAGAATCTTGATGTTTGGTCAATACAGTACCAAGCATCTACATATATGGAAATTGGACTGACTTTTTCACTTTCCTTCTGTATACTTAGTATTATTTAGACATCATCAAATTCTGTTTGAAGAGAGGAGAAACAGAGAAGAAAGAAAATCCCTGAAATTTAAGAGCCACACTGGGTAGCATAGTGTTCAATGTCCTGAGTTCTGCCCTGGGGCCTCTTGTCTTCTCCCTCTCTACTACTTTCCTTGTGATCTCATCAGCTCCCCTGGATTTAATGACTATCTCTGTATTGATGATTCTAAAATATACCTGCCCAGCCCCACATTCCTAACTGCCTTTTAGACATCCACATTGGATGTCTATTAGACATCTTAAACTCAATATGTCCAAAACAGAACTCATTATCTTTCTCCCAAACACCTCCCCCCTCCCAAACTTCCTTATTACTGTCAAGGATATCACCATCCTCCAAGTCCCTCAGGCTCATAACCTAGGAATAACATGGACACCCTGCTATCTCTTACCTCCATATCTAAGTTGCTGCCAAGACCCATCAATTTCATCTTTGCAACCTCTCTTGAATATTGTTCCTTATCGCCTCTGACACTGCCACAACTCTAAAGCAAGCCCTTATCATCATCTCCTACCTAGATTGTTACAGTAGCCTACTAGTGCATATACCTGCTTCAAATATCTCCCTACTTCATTCCATCCTCTATTCAATCCATCCACAAAATGATTTTTCCTAAAGCATAACCCTATTCAATAAACTCCAATGGCTTTCTATGGCTGCTCAGATCCAATACAAAATCCTCTGTTTGGCATTCAAAGCCTTTCATAAACTACCTCCCTCCTACCTTTCCAGTTTTCATATCATTTACTTCTGACCACATACTCTTTGATTCAGAGATGCTGGCTACCTTGCTGTTCTTTTTTTAAATTAATTTATTTATTTTTTTAATTAAAACTTTTTATTTTCAAAACATATGCATGGAAAATTTTTAACATTCACCTTTGCAAAACTTTGTGTTCCATATTTTTTCCCTCCCTTCCCCTACCCCCTCTCCTACAGAGCAAATAATCCAATATATGTTAAACACGTGCAATTCTTCTATACATATTTCCACATTTATCATGCTGCACAAGAAAAATCAGATCAAAAAGGGAAAAAATGAGAAAGAAAACAAAATACAAGCAAACAACAACAAAAAGTAAAAATACTATGTTGTGATCCATATTTAATTGCTACAGTCCTCTCTCTGGGTGCAGAATCATCCCAATGTTGAAAAGAGCTACATCCATCAGAATTGATCATTGCATAATCTTGCTGTTGCCATGTATAATGATCTCCTGGTTCTGCTCATTTCACTTAGCATCAGTTCATGTAAGTCTCTCCAAGTCTCTCTGAAATCATCCTGCTGATCATTTTTATAGAACAAAAATATTCCATAACATTCGTATAACATAACTTGTTCAGCTATTCTCCAACCAATAGGCATCCATTCAGTTTCCAGTTTCTTGCCACTACAAAAATGGCTGCCACGAACATTTTTGCACATGTGGATCCCTTTCCTTCCAAATGCTTATTAACTGATTGACAATACATATAATAATTAGTGGAATTTTGGGGATACCCTATAGAAGAGCCCTGGAAAGGAACTGGACTTTTCTCATTAGAAATTACCTTAGAGTAAAAAGTTCTTTCAATCAGACTCTACTATGATCCCATTTGTCCATTCTCTCTCCTCAAAACAAAGTAGTTCAGTATTTCCACGCTAAAATCTATCACTGCAATTCACAAAGCATCCCTTGTAGTAAAATAAGACAATGAACTCTCATATGGATTGCAAATGGTTGGAATGATTTTGATTTTTTCAAGAAAATCATTTCTTCAAACATTTCCCACAGGAATAATATCCTGGATTGGGAGGGAAGAAGGAGGGGAACCCCATCTTATTCCTTTGAGGGATTTCTTTTGGCTCAGGTAAACTATTAGTTGTAAAAAACCAAGTGTCTGTCTTGAGCAATGGATGTCAAGAAAAGTTTCATACCAGAAAATGCTAAAAATACAGACTTGTAAAGCCAGAAGGAAACTCTTGAGATCCTGTAATCATTCTAAACTTCATTTGATGGATAAGAATACTTGGTCATGATCATAGAAAGCCTATCAAAGACAGAAACAGGATTAGAATACAGATCTTGAGACTGTCAGCCCAGTTCTCTCTCCTCTCCATTAACCCAAATATTGAAGCAAGAATTAGATTTGTCTTTCAAACCTTAACAAGAAGCAAATTTCCTTAGAAAACGCAAATTACCAAATGATTCCTTTTAGGGCATTTGGTCTGCATGCATGCCACAAAAAGTCCAGGAGATGAGCTGAGTCTAAGAATATACACATGAAGTAACTACCAATTATTCTAACACAAACTAAGAAAATATATTAAGGCAATTGGCAAATAACTAGGTCTGCATAAAAATCTAACTCTAACCAACAATAATAGCAATGAACATCAGTGTGGAAACAGAACTGAAGCTGGAGTCTAGGAACTTGTCTTCAAATCATGACGCTCCTTATTTCTACCTATGTGAACTTTTCAAGTCACTTAAACCCTTGGTCTTCATTTTCTCTCTGTATAAACTGCATTGCTTGGGATATATAGCCTCTGGGGTCCCTTTCAAGCTCTAAATCTACGATCAAAGGCATACTACTGGCTTCAAAGATTTTGCATAGAAGTTTAAAATTAAAAAAAAAAAAAAGAATCCCAACATCAGTACTAACTCATTACAAAAACCCAGGGCCAAGAATGGGAATGACAGGCTATGATGAAGACTCTCCAGGGCAAAACCTGAACTGATGAAATGTGTCTTAGTTGAAGCTTAAGGAATCTCCCACCCCAAAAGAAAGGAAGAGCGGGGCACTGTCAACAGGTCTCTGACTTGCACTAATTAATATTTCTGTCTATTCCCTGGGGAAGATAGACCCTCTGGCCAAATTTATCAGGGTAAAGAGAGAGAAACATCCTGAATTGTCTGGCTAATAGAAAGGATATAAACTGAGTAGAGGAGGTTCCTTTTAGATTTTTCATCTGTCACCCATTTACAGGGTCACATATGGAAACCCTGAAACATCTGCCCAAGAAAATCTATGAAGTGATGCTAGCAGTCAATCCACAAGTCTTTATAGAGCACCTATTTGTCTAGTTCTGTGAGGAATGGGAGAAAAACCTAAGATGTGGTCAACACCCTAGAGGATCCCAGAAGGCAAAGTAAAGGCATGTGAAAAAATTAGAAAATATGACAGTATATAATATATACAATGTGCAACATAAGACAATCTATAACAGAGACTATAATAACATAGGGAAAGCTAAGTGACACAGTATATAGACTGTTGGATCTGAAATCAGGAAGACTCATCTTCCTGACTTGAAATATTGCTCAGACACTTAATAGCTGTGGCAAGTCACTTAACTGTTTGCTTCAGTTTACTCATCTGTAAAATGATCTGAAGAAGAAAATTGCAAAACTCTTCAATATCTTTGCCAAGAAAACCCCCAAAGGAGTTGCTAAGAATCAGACACAATGGAAATTCCTGAACAATAAAAATATAATAAAATATCTAGAAAAAGTTTGTAAGAACTGTAGTTCAGAAAAGGGATAACTAGATCAATGAGAGTTGGAGCTGTCCTGGAAAACTTCATGGAAGACTCCAGTTAGGCAATGAAAAATGTCAGGTCCTCAAGAGATAAAGGCACACTTAACAAAGCCACTCTCACTGAGCCCTTGGCAACAGTCAGGTCACCCCATCAGTGAAATTCTTCCCTACCCCTAGCACAAACCTTTTTCTTATTTGAGTAAAGGGTAGATCCCATGTGACAGTTCTACACTGGAAAAATACTTTCATGAAGGTTGAATGTGCCTAACATGGCAATGGTACTGATGACTTCCCCTTCTACATCTCACTCAACATTCAAATGACACATCTAGTCCCTATTAGGCACTTGGTCCATAATAGGCACCAAGCTGGGTTAAAAAAAAAGAAAAAGAAATACAGACACAGTCCATGCTCTCACAGAGCCATCGGATCAAGCATGGGGACTGGAAAAGAATTATCTTCAATCAATCAATCCCCAAGTATTTACTGAACATCTACTATATACAAGGCGCTGGGATTATAGCACAATAAATTAAATAATCCCTACTTGGCAAGGAAGTTACGTTCTAACAAAGACAATATATATATATATATATATATATATATATATATATATATATACACATATGTATATATATATATATATATATATAATCATCTGTAAAGTGAATGAATACAAGCACATACCAAGTAGTTAAATATAAGGTAATCTGGACCCTAGCCAGTGTGCAGGTGTCAGGAAATGTTTCATGTAGAAAATAATGTTTGATTTACACCTTGAAAGAAGAGAGAAACTCTATGAGGCAGAACTAAACAGGAAATGTATCCCATGCATGGGCAAAGGCACAGAGATGGGAAATGGAGTGTGAGGTACAGAGTCAAGATCAGTTTGGCTGAATTATAGAATGCAGGAGTAGGAAAATGTTCAATGAAGTTAAAGAGAGAGAGAGAGACCAGGTTGTCTACTCCAAGGCTAAAGAGATGAGTTTATATTTTATCCTAAAGATAACAGGAAGCCACTAGAGTTAACTGAGTAGGGGACTTCCTTCTATAATGTGAATAAAGCTAAAATAACTCTGGGGAGACAGGATTGAAATTTGATTAGGACACCAGAATGATAGTAATAATTACGGAAATGAGGATTGCCCTCAGAGAGAGACAGTGGGAACTGAATGTGGACCTCAACATCGAATTTTCACTCTTTTTGTTGCTGTTTACTTACATTTTGTTTTCTTTCTCATTTTTTTTCCTTTTTGATCTGATTTTTTCTTATGCAGCATGGTAATTGTGGAAATATGTATAGAAGAATTGCACATGTTTTACATATATTGGATTACATGCTGACTGGGGAGGAGGTGGAAGGAAGGGAGGGAAAAATTTGGAGCACAAGGTTTTGCAAAGATGAATGAGAGAGAGAGAGAGAGAGAGAGAGAGAGAGAGAGAGAGAGAGAGAG